>CM054940.1:23229786-23275705 GCA_029168755.2 Tillandsia fasciculata
GTTTAGTTTGGCCTATTCCATGTATTTAATTCAATTCACTTAACTTCATAAATGAGCTCCAAAATTAAGTAATAATATCATACTTTCAGAATAATATTTTTATAAACGGCTGGCCGTTAGCGCACACGGGATGTTTACATAAAAGTTCATTATTAATTTATTAAAAAATTTATAAAAGTATAAATTTTAAAGACCAAATATTTTTTTTTAAAAAATATAATATTGCCTCGTGGGCCACGAAATATAAATTTAATTAACTCAAACGTATAGTAATACTTGATTTGAAAATTATACTATATCTTAATACTTCATTTTTTGACATAATTTTTTGTAAATCTCTAAATTATTATTATTTTAATAGTAAAGATAACTATATTCTATTTTTTAAAAAGAAAATATAATAATATCTAAAAGCTAATAAATAAAAAAAAATTATTTATATATAATTTTTTTATTAATATATTTTAAAGATTAATATATTTTGCATAATTTTTTTTTTAGCCTCCCTAAAATTAAAATTCTGACTTCGTTCCGAGGATGTTGATAAACTTTTTGGCACACCTCAGGTTGAGTAGCCATCTATGCGTCATGAATCCTGACACAGAACACGAAACGATTTGGATACGGCGACTCGACAATGTTCAAATAATTAAGATACGGACACGACATAAACATAAATATTAAAATATAATATTATTAGTATAATAATATATAGAGTAGAGCTTATATGCTTTCAAAAGCACAAGACAATTCATGCTTGTGAATTTTTTATCATTAAATTTGTGTTGGAATTTATGTTTTTTACTTTATCTTTCTCTTTCTTTAGTTGATTTTAAAAAAATACAAATCCCAATACAAATTCAATGGTAATAATCTCACAAGTATGGATTGTCTTGTGGTTTCAAAAGATATATGCTCTACTCTAATATATATTTATTATATATAAAATATATATTTTGATAAAATATTATTGTATTTGTGAGGATCCGAATCTCCGCTTAAAGGTTTACTGATGGATTACTGGCTTTTGGAAGTGTTTGTGCGTGCGTCGGGCCCAAGGAATGGACTCAGTGTGTAAAATGGGAGCAAGTTTGCCTAACCGAAAGCCTTTGACAAATTTTAGAAGTGGAAGGGCAAAACGGACGTCGAATTTGGATTCAGCGCGCGAAAACAATGAAAATGGACTATTTACTTGCATTTTTCGGAGACCGGATGCCCTGGTACGGATTTCGAGGCACCTTGGTACTGTTCCTGTGGCCGGCGGCGGCGGGCAGGCGGCGGTGTCACGCCCCGAGTTTCAAAACAGCGGTAGAATTTTTTTTTTTTTTTTTTTTTAATAAGAGTTCAAACTTTAACTCAGGACGTGAACAGACCGCCACATGCATAGGAAATCCTCTGTCCACACGGACAGAGTCTCCCCTATACATGCTCGGCTAGGCAAGTACAATAATACAATCAGAGAGCAATTTAAACAACAACTAAATCCAAAAACATAAACTATACAACTAAAACATCCACAACTACTCATAATATAATCCACAATACTTCAACTAATAAAACTATACAAAAAGCTAGGATCATAAATCTAAAGCAAAAATACTAGCACTGGGCCACTGTGGCCAAAAGCAGGGGACAAGTCTACCGCGACAGCTCACTGGATCGTCCCAATTTCCCAGCACCCGACTGACCTGAAAAACAGGCACCCAGGGGGTGTGAGATACACTCTACATGTATCCCAGTGGGCACGACGGGCCGAGAAATAGCAAGTCGTACCTACCGGATACAATGATAAGCAGATAGTAAAAGCAGAATATAGCTGAAAGCTGAATAACAAGATGCTGAACTGAACTAAGCATGCTGAAATGAATGCAAAGATAAAAGTGGGGTACTCATATATCAAGCTAATCATGCTGTAACGAGGAAATCAGACAAACAAGAGCTAATCATGCTATAGAGCAGAGCTAGTATATAATCATTAATATCAAGGCTATAAACAAAGAGTACGATTATAAACCTGACAAGAAGAACTGATCATGCTATAACTGATAAATCTGAAAAGCAGGAAATAATCATGCTGTAAACAAAACTGTAAACCTGAAGTGCTGTATAACAATAAGTACCCAACCCATGCCACTGTTGGTCGCTGGGTCCTCAGGCTATTGCCACTGTTGGACGCCAGGACCTCAGGCTAAGCTGCCATAGAACAGGACCTCAGGCAATTGCCACTGTTGGTCTCTCAATATGTATCAATACCTCACCAGGCTCACGGGTCTATATGACGACCCCTTTACCGGTAAAGAACGCATTATGGGGGATCAGACCCACTGCGATCGTGAATGATATAAGCTAGTGCTATGGCAATCATAATGCTGATCATCGGCTACAAGCCGGGAAAATCCCACTCAGAATGCTGAAAGCTGTAATGTCAACTGATGCAGTATAACAGGAACTGTACAACAGCAGTTAGATAGCAGAACTGTATAACTGAACTGAATGGCAGAAGCTGAACTCCTATTCTAACATGCAGGAGAAGAATAGGAAATGCTGATATAAAGTGAACTAATAATCACTCTAACTAATGTCCAATCAGGCATGGCATATGTCCAGATGTATATCACTATACATACTAAGTGCTGAGAATGAAAGCATATAGAGAGCTCAACTGTAAGATCAAGGCAAACATAACTGTAATGACTGAATGCTAAAATGAAAGCAGATAGAAAGGCTCAAGCATAGGTTCAGGGCTACACACAAAAACAGGGGTCCGACCTACCACGGCACCCCATAGGGCCAACCTGATAAAGCCCGGACCGAAGATAAACCCACCTCAATGATCACGGTGGCTGCTAGATGGCTCGCAAGATGGCGGCTGACTGCTGGGACCTGAATCAAATGCACAGGTCAAAAACAGACTCTCACATATACCCAATCTGTGCTGATCAATAATCAAAACTCGTGAAACTTCACGTGCTGCCCAAGAATGTCTAACTTAAGACCTTTAGGCTCTAACACTAAACTCTAAGTGATCCTGTGCATCGGCAAGGCTAAAACCACTGAAACACTTCCGGGAGGCCCATTTTGGCTCCGTAAGTTGCAAACGAGAAACTAAAATTACTGGCTCTTTAGAACAGCACCGAAAACAGCCACTAATACTTGGCATCACCAATTAATCACCGCAATTTCATGAATTGCATGATTAACGCCGAAACGCCGTTAAACCGGCGATTTTGCCGATTTACGGTTCGGGATCCAATTCCCGTTCAACGAAAAGCGTCGGACCTCCAACAAAAGGTTTAGAGATCACGTGTACACTGTACAAAGCAACTAGTATGGTCACAAATGCGTTTAGGCCCTCGGAAATTTACCAAATTGCATAAAAGCATGCAATTTAGAGCCTTTTTCGCTTGAATTAAATTTTGGAATGCTATTTTAACGTACCGACACCACCAGCAGGTGGCCCTCGACTTGCTGGACACCGTGCTCACCTTTTGGCAGCAACGCGAAACTCGAATAAAATTTCGGGCCGACAATTCCTATAATTCAAGGCTCAATTTGCTACTTTTAATACCTACACTCGACCAAACCCAATTTAAACGCAAGCATCATGTTCAGCAGACCAAAATAACTCAGAGGCTCACCAACTAGGTGCTGCGGGGTAACCGGAGACATCGCCGGAGCAACATGGCTTCAAAAGCATAAACTTAAAGAGCTCTAAATGCAAGATCTCTCCATCCACTCAACCTTTTGCTGAAATAGAATGAGCATCATGCTCAGGAAGCTTGCAGGAGTCGAATGCTCTCTTGCTGGATGCACAGAACCAGTTTGGTTCAGTCGAGCATTTCTTCGAGCACATGGTGTGCAACAAGCTTGAAACACACCACAAGAAGGCATTAATGGTGAAACTTTATCCAAGGGCTCTGGGTCTCGAGCACAAGCACCTGTAGGTGCTAACTGACTCCACCAAGCTAGCCGGACCCATGGCCGGCGGCGGAAGGCGACGGCGGCGGCGGTGCAACCCCGGTTTGGAGCTTCTAATGGCCAACTATGGTGCAACCCTAACCACTCAGCATGGGTCTCATGCAAGGATATCCTTGGGTCCCTCTCAACCAAAGGATGACATCTGGAGCCTTGGCCGGTGCCGAGGAGCAGCGCCGGCGCCGGAGCAAGGTGCTCGGCCGGAGCAAGATTAGCCCGAAGCTAGGGCTCGGATCTGCGAAGCGCACTCTAAATCAAACGCCATGAAACTACTTGGGAAGGTTCTACAGGCCCTACAGAACATTTCCACCATTTTGGTTTCGAAGTTGGGCCATCGGTTGCGGCGCAAGCAAGGGGCGGAGCAATATCGGTTTCCGGCGGGTGCAACTCCCCTGCCGGCGTCCGGGGACAAATCCGACTTCGGGGTTCAGCATGGGACATCCCCACGACATCACTAACCTGCTGCATTGACCTAGGCTGCAAAAGAAAACGAAAACAAAGAACCTCACCTTCGCCGGATCCGAGAAAGAAATGGTTTGGTCTTCCCGGCGTCGCGCGGCCACGGCGGTGCACTGGACCACCACGGCTGACTTCTGGACGCTTCAGATGACTGCAGAAGGCCTGGGCCCAAGTCCGGGGCTTGGGCACTTCTCCATCTTCTAAAATCCGAGGATCAAGGTTGCTTCTTGAAGCTTCTTGCTTTTCCGGCGACCAAGGGCGGCGGCCGGCGGTGCAATCTCTCGGAAATGGTAGCAGAGGGAATGTGGAAAACGTGGGGTGGCTGCGGTTACAACAATGAAAAGGCTAGGGTTCTCACAATGCAACCCTAACATACTAATACACCTTTGCATAAAATGCAACTAAGTCCCTCAACCTAAAATCTTATCACTTGGGCCTTTTGCTGTAGCACAATTTCACAGAGAACACCCTTATGTACAAGTTTGGGGCCAATCAACACATAAAATATAGGGCTTTTCTCAAAAATACCCGCTTTTCCGATGTTTTTCACGCATTTCGAGACAACCGGATTGTCAAACTGAAAAACGGACACTGCCACGACGTCCGGCTCGACGAAACCTATCAGGTAGCGATTTTGGTTCGTTAAAATTCAGCTCCATACATCTTAATTTCCATCTTATACTATAAATTATACAGTTCGGCACGCTTTACGAGGCTTTAGGCTCGCCAAATGCAAATTTCGTCAGCGCCACTGCGCTCAGAACATCAAAAATAGCTAAGATTGACTACTCACGTTGCTAGGTTCGGATCGCAGACAGTAGATTGGTCGACGATCGATCGCGAGGGAAACGAAAATCAAGGGTTACTATTCACTGTACTATTCACTTAAGTTGTGGGACCCACCCGCTTCTCTGCTGTTTTCTGGAAGATCCGACCGTCGGATCGAAGACAGATGAATATGGATCTTTCATGTTTCGACGAGACGGTCGCAACGGTGATCTCGGATTTTCGAGATCAGGCCCCGATCAAAAGTCGATATTTTAGGGTCACTATTGCACCACTAACAGTTCATTTTTTGCTGTTTAATAACCCAGGCAATTACTTAAAACTTAAATTACAGATTTTAAATCACGGTTACTACATCACTCCCCCCTTAATAGAAGTTTCGTCCCCGAAACTTAACTACAGTAGGACATCAAACAGTCCACTAACACGGGGTGCCACAGCGACAATCGGTCGCAGAACATCTGCACCGTCCAAACTAACACCAGTGACAATCAGTCAACTACGCACATGTACGGTAGAGATCTGTCTAAAATCTAATCATAGGCTACGATATCACCTGTAGGGTAATCACCCTGTGCTCAGGAGGCAACTGCAATGCTAACTTATAGGAAAGTACAAATACAGACCCAATCATAATACTCCCCTTTTTGCGGGATAGAGTATTTCATCTACTCTTTCGACAGTACGTTGTCTGCAGCCAACGTGCTTATCAAAAGAATAGGAAAATACCCACAATCTATCTCCAACAACTAGTTGGAGACATAACTCACACTGAAACCAATAGGGGGACCAACGTACCTTACTACACCAATCTCAATAGCAATACTGAAAACAAATACCAAATGCCACTAACACAACGTGATAACAGCCAAAACTAACCATACCTGCTAGGTCCTTCGTTGATGGATCATCCAGAGTAGTCTGGCCATACACTTTCCCTCCAGAACACTGACGCGGTCCACCTGACTGCGTACTCGGTATAGGACTCTGCCGTTGGTCAGTAACGGCTGGTGCGGTAACGGTAGACTGAGCTGCTGCAGGTCTCTGAAGGCAATCAGCTATGATATGCCCTGCCTGGCCACACCTGTTACAACGGCCATGGCGCTGATCACATTTAATACCCCGATGAGGTCCACCACAGAAGACACAAGGTCGTGGAGTCTGCTGCTGTCTGCCAGCAAAAGTGTTCGTAGCCGGTACCTGGGTTCGGGGGTGTCTAGTCAGTTTTCCCTTGTTTGAGGATTTACCTTTCTTCCCAGAACGTGTTCCCTTCCTCTTCAAAGGCAACACAGTCATCCCCTCAGATGGCGCGAGAACAAACAAAGGATGAACATTTCCTCCAAGGACATAAGTAGATAGAATGGGTGGCAAAACAGGTGGGGCAGGTGCAATAGGAGAACCAGTCTGCTGCTGTATAAGCTGCTGAACCACCGCAGTCAGTGCAGTAATCTGGTCCTGCAACTGCTGGAGTCTATCGGAGCCCTCTGGCTCCCCCGGTACTCTAGAAGATCGACCGACACCTCGGCCACTGCTAGCACCTCGCCCATCGCCACCATGACTCCCAGACTGAGCCATATCTGCATTACGACCAAATAGGTTAGGATAAACTCATATAGTGACTTCACAGTTGAGTTCCTAACCCAAGACACAATAAACCCCACGCACTCGCGTCAGACTCAAGTCATCCTAGGGCTCAATCCTAACCAAATACTTAGGTTTCTTAAACCTATGCTCTGATACCATCTAATCTGTCACGCCCCGAGTTTCAAAACAGCGGTAGAATTTTTTTTTTTTTTTTTTTTAATCAGAGTTCAAACTTTAACTCAGGACGTGAACAGACCGCCACATGCATAGGAAATCCTCTGTCCACACGGACAGAGTCTCCCATATACATGCTCGGCTAGGCAAGTACAATAATACAATCAGAGAGCAATTTAAACAACAACTAAATCCAAAAACATAAAGTATACAACTAAAACATCCACAACTACTCATAATATAATCCACAATACTTCAACTAATAAAACTATACAAAAAGCTAGGATCATAAATCTAAAGCAAAAATACTAGCACTGGGCCACTGTGGCCAAAAGCAGGGGACAAGTCTACCGCAACAGCTCACTGGATCGTCCCAATCTCCCAGCACCCGACTGACCTGAAAAACAGGCACCCAGGGGGTGTGAGATACACTCTACATGTATCCCAGTGGGCACGACGGGCCGAGAAATAGCAAGTCGTACCTACCGGATACAATGATAAGCAGATAGTAAAAGCAGAATATAGCTGAAAGCTGAATAACAAGATGCTGAACTGAACTAAGCATGCTGAAATGAATGCAAAGATAAAAGTAGGGGTACTCATATATCAAGCTAATCATGCTGTAACGAGGAAATCAGACAAACAAGAGCTAATCATGCTATAGAGCAGAGCTAGTATATTAATCATTAATATCAAGGCTATAAACAAAGAGTACGATGATAAACCTGACAAGCAGAAACTGATCATGCTATAACTGATAAATCTGAAAAGCAGGAAATAATCATGCTGTAAACAAAACTGTAAACCTGAAGTGCTGTATAACAATAAGTACCCAACCCATGCCACTGTTGGTCGCTGGGTCCTCAGGCTATTGCCACTGTTGGACGCCAGGACCTCAGGCTAAGCTGCCATAGAACAGGACCTCAGGCAATTGCCACTGTTGGTCTCTCAATATGTATCAATACCTCACCAGGCTCACGGGTCTATATGACGACCACTTTACCGGTAAAGAACGCATTGTGGGGGATCAGACCCACTGCGATCGTGAATGATATAAGCTAGTGCTATGACAATCATAATGCTGATCATCGGCTACAAGCCGGGAAAATCCCACTCAGAATGCTGAAAGCTGTAATGTCAACTGATGCAGTATAACAGGAACTGTACAACAGCAGCTAGATAGCAGAACTGTATAACTGAACTGAATGGCAGAAGCTGAACTCCTATTCTAACATGCAGGAGAAGAATAGGAAATGCTGATATAAAGTGAACTAATAATCACTCTAACTAATGTCCAATCAGGCATGGCATATGTCCAGATGTATATCACTATACATACTAAGTGCTGAGAATGAAAGCATATAGAGAGCTCAACTGTAAGATCAAGGCAAACATAACTGTAATGACTGCATGCTAAAATGAAAGCAGATAGAAAGGCTCAAGCATAGGTTCAGGGCTACACAAAAAACAGGGGTCCGACCTACCACGGCACCCCATAGGGCCAACCTGATAAAGCCCGGACCGAAGATAAACCCACCTCAATGATCACGGTGGCTGCTAGATGGCTCGCAAGATGGCGGCTGACTGCTGGGACCTGAATCAAATGCACAGGTCAAAAACAGACTCTCACATATACCCAATCTGTGCTGATCAATAATCAAAACTCGTGAAACTTCACGTGCTGCCCAAGAATGTCTAACTTAAGACCTTTAGGCTCTAACACTAAACTCTAAGTGATCCTGTGCACCGGCAAGGCTAAAACCACTGAAACACTTCCAGGAGGCACATTTTGGCTCCGTAAGTTGCAAACGAGAAACTAAAATTACTGGCTCTTTAGAACAGCACCGAAAACAGCCACTAATACTTGGCATCACCAATTAATCACCGCAATTTCATGAATTGCATGATTAACGCCGATACGCCGTTAAACCGGCGATTTTGCCGATTTACGGTTCGGGATCCAATTCCCGTTCAACGAAAAGCGTCGGACCTCCAACAAAAGGTTTAGAGATCACGTGTACACTGTACAAAGCAACTAGTATGGTCACAAATGCGTTTAGGCCCTCGGAAATTTACCAAATTGCATAAAAGCATGCAATTTAGAGCCTTTTTCGCTTGAATTAAATTTTGGAATGCTATTTTAACGTACCGACACCACCAGCAGGTGGCCCTCGACTTGCTGGACACCGTGCTCACCTTTTGGCAGCAACGCGAAACTCGAATAAAATTTCGGGCCGACAATTCCTATAATTCAAGGCTCAATTTGCTACTTTTAATACCTACACTCGACCAAACCCAATTTAAACGCAAGCATCATGTTCAGCAGACCAAAATAACTCAGAGGCTCACCAACTAGGTGCTGCGGGGTAACCGGAGACATCGCCGGAGCAACATGGCTTCAAAAGCATAAACTTAAAGAGCTCTAAATGCAAGATCTCTCCATCCACTCAACCTTTTGCTGAAATAGAATGAGCATCAAGCTCAGGAAGCTTGCAGGAGTCGAATGCTCTCTTGCTGGATGCACAGAACCAGTTTGGTTCAGTCGAGCATTTCTTCGAGCACATGGTGTGCAACAAGCTTGAAACACACCACAAGAAGGCATTAATGGTGAAACTTTATCCAAGGGCTCTGGGTCTCGAGCACAAGCACCTGCAGGTGCTAACTGACTCCACCAAGCTAGTCGGACCCATGGCCGGCGGCGGAAGGCGACGGCGGCGGCGGTGCAACCCCGGTTTGGAGCTTCTAATGGCCAACTATGGTGCAACCCTAACCACTCAGCATGGGTCTCATGCAAGGATATCCTTGGGTCCCTCTCAACCAAAGGATGACATCTGGAGCCTTGGCCGGTGCCGAGGAGCAGCGCCGGCGCCGGAGCAAGGTGCTCGGCCGGAGCAAGATTAGCCCGAAGCTAGGGCTTGGATCTGCGAAGCGCACTCTAAATCAAACGCCATGAAACTACTTGGGAAGGTTCTACAGGCCCTACAGAACATTTCCACCATTTTGGTTTCGAAGTTGGGCCATCGGTTGCGGCGCAAGCAAGGGGCGGAGCAATATCGGTTTCCGGCGGGTGCAACTCCCCTGCCGGCGTCCGGGGACAAATCCGACTTCGGGGTTCAGCATGGGACATCCCCACGACATCACTAACCTGCTGCATTGACCTAGGCTGCAAAAGAAAACGAAAACAAAGAACCTCACCTTCGCCGGATCCGAGAAAGAAATGGTTTGGTCTTCCCGGCGTCGCGCGGCCACGGCGGTGCACTGGACCACCACGGCTGACTTCTGGACGCTTCAGATGACTGCAGAAGGCCTGGGCCCAAGTCCGGGGCTTGGGCACTTCTCCTTCTTCTAAAATCCGAGGATCAAGGTTGCTTCTTGAAGCTTCTTGCTTTTCCGGCGACCAAGGGCGGCGGCCGGCGGTGCAATCTCTCGGAAATGGTAGCAGAGGGAATGTGGAAAACGTGGGGTGGCTGCGGTTACAACAATGAAAAGGCTAGGGTTCTCACAATGCAACCCTAACATACTAATACACCTTTGCATAAAATGCAACTAAGTCCCTCAACCTAAAATCTTATCACTTGGGCCTTTTGCTGTAGCACAATTTCACAGAGAACACCCTTATGTACAAGTTTGGGGCCAATCAACACATAAAATATAGGGCTTTTCTCAAAAATACCCGCTTTTCCGATGTTTTTCACGCATTTCGAGACAACCGGATTGTCAAACTGAAAAACGGACACTACCACGACGTCCGGCTCGACGAAACCTATCAGGTGGCGATTTTGGTTCGCTAAAATTCAGCTCCATACATCTTAATTTCCATCTTATACTGTAAATTATACAGTTCGGCACGCTTTACGAGGCTTTAGGCTCGCCAAATGCAAATTTCGTCAGCGCCACTGCGCTCAGAACGTCAAAAATAGCTAAGATTGACTACTCACATTGCTAGGTTCGGATCGCAGACAGTAGATTGGTCGACGATCGATCGCGAGGGAAACGAAAATCAAGGGTTACTATTCACTGTACTATTCACTTAAGTTGTGGGACCCACCCGCTTCTCTGCTATTTTCTGGAAGATCCGACCGTCGGATTGAAGACAGATGAATATGGATCTTTCATGTTTCGACGAGACGGTCGCAACGGTGATCTCGGATTTTCGAGATCAGGCCCCGATCAAAAGTCGATATTTTAGGGCCACTATTGCACCACTAACAGTTCATTTTTGCTGTTTAATAACCCAGGCAATTACTTAAAACTTAAATTACAGATTTTAAATCACGGTTACTACAACTTGCATCTCTAGAGGACTAAGTATAAATTAAATGTTAATTCTTGCAAAGGATATATTGTCTAAACTCCTTGGGAATATTTTGCTAAACCATTTTATGCTATATGTATATTGGGACATCTTATGCATGAATAGAAACCGGCTTATGGCAACTTGTTACAGTGGATATTCGTGAAATAGCATACTCTAAATTTTGTAAGAATTAGAATACCTGAAATCATGTTATTAAGTAAAGGACTTTAGCATGCTTGTATAGTCACCTAGTTAGGCCACCTTTTTCTGCTACACTATTATGCTGGAACTGACTTAGGAAAAATCATGTTTTTATTTTTCTCCAGTTATCTAGACTTAGGGGATAGTACGCTCGGGGTCGAGCAGGGGCTGGGATAGTGTAGTCAGACATTTGGGATTTGGGACAGGAAGGCTGTGATGGCAGGGTATTGCGGCAACCACGGATTTTGGACGGTTGACCGGACAGTTGTTATTGCATGCATCAGATCGAGGAGAGGATTTGGGCTTCTTTTAGTGGATGGTTCTTTTCCACTTAGATCAGTGTCATGATCCAGTCTTGCGGACTTATTCTCCTATGATACCTATTACTCAGGCATTTTACTCGTGTGGGTCGCTCCCCTCGAGTGCCACTCCGGAGTGCGCGATATACAGACTTTGAGTCCTTGAGACTCCTATCCTCTATCGGTGTTATGCTTAGGCTGGCATACCCGATTTGGCAGGCATAGCAGGCAGTACCAGTGTTTACTGCTGTACAGATTGGGTTTAGTCAGGCAGGCATTTATATTCTGATGCACATACTTAGCTATTCTTTTAGCTTGGCATTTTAGAGGCATAGTGGTAGCTTCTTCATCAGTAGTTTTACTTATAGCTTACCACCTTTGTTTTATTTTCGCCTCTGGTAGTCTTAGTGGGCATGTCTGAGTTTGAGGTCTACCCACTAGGGGAGGCTACTGCTTTTATAGTAGTTCTCACTCCCCACTGTTTTTTCTTTTCTTTTTCCCTTTGTTTTGCAGGGTCCTCTGCTGGAGTTGCGGGACCCTCTTCCCAGGATCGAGGTAAGAGGATCGCTGATTAGATAGCTACTTCCCCGATCTCGAGTTTAGCAGTTTTGATGTATCCCCTGTACACTCAGACGGTTGTATTTTTCTTTATTTGGGGTCTGGCCTCGGCCAGCTGGTTGTATTTATTTCGTGAGCTGGGAGAGACACATGTATATATTTGAGAGTTATGTTGTACTTTTATTTTTAGCATTTGTCTGAGATGTATTAGTTTTAGTTTAGCTCTGTTTTATGCTCCTCTATTATATCTTTATATCTGAGCAGGTTACCAGCGCTTCGTGTACACGGAAAATTTCGTGTGCACGGCGGATCTGTGGACGAGCCCGGGTTCTGGTTTACACCCGGGGCGTGACACATAGGTTTAGCGGGTGGTTGGTGGAATAACATGATCTAAGGGGTGAAATTAGTCAAAGGCATAGATCTAACGATAGAAAACTTATAAGCACTAATTGCTTGAAACTTTTACAAGTATAGTAACTAGACTTTTCTCTCTCTCTCTCTCTCTCTCTCTCTCTCTCTCTCTCTCTCTATATATATATATATATATAGGCTGAAATACTATAGGTGGCAAACGGGTTTCATTGCCATCCATTTGATTTCAAGGATAGAGCTTCCAAAATGATGATCGACACCGTTAAATATGATCTAGACTATTTAAACTATTTGGATATTAAATTTTATGCTTTTTCGATATTCTTTTCTTGTCCATCAAGTGGACACAAAAATGAATAGCTGAAAATAAATATCTTTCAAAAATGATGATAGGAGTATATTGTAATTAAGATCGAGAATATAAATCTTATTTTAAATAGTTTAAAGAATTTTCAAATCAAAATTTAATTAATATTTATTATTAAAATTATGAATTTTGCAACCCTTTGATCATTATGTCAATAATGTCGAAAAGATTTGATTTCTATATACTTCTAGTGGCCCTAGATCAATGTTTAATGATACCGATCGTCGATTTAAAAACTTTATCATAAAAAACAATTGAGTGGCAATGAAGCCTGTTTGCTACTGATAGTGTTTCAGCTCAACTCTTTATATAAACTAAGCAAAAAATTTGACTTGAAATATGTCAAATATCAATACACATAAAAATAATAAACTGTGAACCCAAGATCTTCAATTCTCACATCATATTAAATTATATGAAACAATCATTTTTATTTAAAAACTTAAGCTGTTAGAGTACAATATATTTTGATTTATTGCCATTATCAGTTACATATTATGATTATCCTGGGCAGTTGCCATGCCTGATTGGTCACAAACTAGCTATCAGATATTTACTATGTTCTCAGTATATCTTGGACTTTTGCCATTCCTGATTGATCATCTAGTTTATACTTGGACACTTTCCGTATTGGATTGGTCATCTAGCTTATACTTTGACATATTTCGTGTTGGATTGGTCATCTAGCTTATATCTTCAACTTTTGCCATGCCTGATTGGTCATTAGCTAGCTATCAGATATTTACTATGTTTTCAGTATATCTTGGACTTTTGCCATGCCTTGGATATTATAAGTGTTCTCAGTATATCTTGGACTTTTGCCATGCCTTGGATATTACTCTTATACAGACAGTCATTGTTCCTTGCATACAGTATTGCATGAGATGACTGTTCCTTGCATACAGTATTGCATGAGATGAAATTTGATATTGCATGAGATGACTGTTCCTTGCATACAGTATTGCATGAGATGAAATTTGATTAGCCTTTAGTTATTGCATCCCTGTGGGGATTTCCGGCTTGTTGCCGATTACCCGGTCTGTGGACCGTGAGCTTGAGCATCAGCATTATGATACGCCCCGCACCACTGCACTTCATGTACGCCGTGGGCCTGATCCCCCACTTGCGTTCTTTACCGATAAAATGGTCTGAGAATGGACCCGTGACCCCCCAGGTTAGTGCACTTCATGTACGCCGTGGGCCTGATCCCCCACTTGCGTTCTTTACCGATAAAATGGTCTGAGAATGACCCCCAGGTTAGTACCCAAGGGTGCCGGGGGGTGTTGACCCCCAAATTAGTGCCCCCCACTTGCGTTCTTTACCGATAAAATGGTCTGAGAATGACCCCCAGGTTAGTACCCAAGGGTGCCGGGGGGTGTTGACCCCCAAATTAGTGCCCGAGGGTGCCGGGGTATGTCAGCCTGCCCGAGGGTGCCGAGGTATGTCAGCCAGGTTAGTGCCAGGTTCGGCGTTTTTCCTGAGGTCTTGTTGACCAATATGGTGGCTTTGATTGGGTATTTGATTATTCTACCATTAATGCATTGATTACCTGTTTAGCATGCTTAGTCATTATACTCTTGTGATTGCTCAGTTTCTTAGTTCAGTATCTATATCAGTAATGTAACTACCCGGCCCACTAGCAATAATAACTCGTTGGACACGAAACCACAGCCCAAACTACTTAAGCCCAGTTATTATTACTAGTGTCTATGTCTCATATAAACTCAATCACAATTCCATCCACATCCGATATGGGACTATTAGGGGCGTCACAATTATATTCAACCAATATTAAGATTATCGTTTTCAAGTAGCGTAAACTTTTAGAGAATAATAATTGTTTAACATGATATCAGAATACGAGATTCTAAATTTGAATCCTGCTAAACTCATGATGTTATGTAATTTCTTCTCATCTAATTCAAGTCAACATTCTAGATACGCGGAAAAGTTAGAACCCAAATACAAGGAAAAGTATTTAATATAAAATATAGAAAATACCATTTTTCGAATAACTTAAGTAGTATTGAATATAAGGTACTAAAAATATAAAATATTAAAAATATCTGATAGTTAAGTTAAATCTCAAATCCAGATATGAAAAAAAAAATTCGAGCTCTCCCAGACAATATTATTGATATAAAATATAAAAAAATACTGTTATTAATATTGATCGAATATAAAATTTTAAAAATATTATTTTTTAATAATTAAAGTTTTGAAAAATAATAGTTGTTTAACAAAAATGGTGTAAGGGCATGCTTAGTGTTGAGAGCTATATTTAACCATTTTGCACTATAACTAGACGGAAGTATATAAAAATATTTTGTTTTATATATTTTTTTAATAAATTTATTTAAATATTATCTTAACGAAACACTTTATTTTCACGTATGCATAAAAATGAATAAACTATTTTTATCACACAATCCACTTGTTAACTACACATACATAATACGACTTTAAAATTTAAAATATCAAAAATTCTTCTATATTAATTAGAATGAAACTTAAAACTTGAAAATATATGAATTAATGACCAACTATGTAGCAAAATTTTATCACCGTACTTCTCATCATATAGAGTATTAAAATGTTGAGGAATGCTACATATACATCCAAAATAGAATGTATATTATATATCCAATCTCATTCAAAAATGAAGATTTATTAATTGATTATTTTAAAATAATTTATAAAATTTATTTAATTCTTGAATAAATAAGATGTAAAATGTATACTCTATTTGAACTGTATACTTTGCATTAACTTAAAATGTTTTAGCAAAATTTTATAAACTACGAAATTAAACTGTCTCAAGGAAATTTCGCTAAGGCCATGCTCTATAAAATCGTGCTCACGTACTGTACGGCCTAGTACAAAGGGAAGCCTACAGGAAATTACGTTGTGTCTTGTCAACATATATATATATATAGGAAAATACTATATGTACACCCCACCCAGGGTGTACATCTTACACCCTCACCCATCCAATGGGTGAGGGTGTGAGAAGAAGTCACATCAAGTGACTCCAAAGGCACCCCATCCATTGGATGGGTGGGGTGTAGGATGTACACCTACATATAGCATTGCTCATATATATATATATATATATATATATATATATATATATATATATATATATATATATATATTAAGAAAAAAGAAAAGAAAAAAAAAACATGCAAAACGTAGATCCTGATGTTTGTACTGTTCACGTGTAACATGCATGTTGAAAAAGTAAAAGAGAGAAAAAAGAAAAAGAAAAAAGAAAAGGAATAAAAAGTGTGACAAGACGAGCAGATTTTCTAGGAAATTATAGAAAGAATCCTCCTCCACCATTAATTGCATGTGCTCCCACTTTAAATGGCATTTCTAAATAGATATCAAAATAAATTATTTATGTTCTAAAATATTATATTTAAAGAGTTGAGCTTCCCGTGCTTTTAAAAGAAGAGAAGTATTTATGTTTGTGACTAAAATTCACCCATGTATCCTGGATTGGAAGAAATTTTTATTTAAAAAATATTAGGTGAGCGAAATTTTTAGTTACTATAAATATCCCCCATTTAGCCCTTTTATTTCTGGTATTATTTAAAGTAGTGTTAAATTAATGTCTTAGTGTAGTGATGTTGTATTTTATTGTAAATTGCCAATTTTTACCTTGTATTTATAGTTTTATTTTGTTAGCAACGAGCGCACAAATTACATAAATTTCAAGACGATAACTATACAAATTTAGATCTCAAAAACACAACAAAAATAAGACACACAGATTTACGTAGAAATCTTTTTACAGAAAAAAAAATTCAGACGAAAAAGGAGAGCTTCACTATATCGAAAAAGTGGAATATAGAATGTTTAGATGATCGTACTAATCGCTCGATCTCTCTAGAGCAAAAGAAAAAAAAAAAAATTTTAACGGACTTTTTCTTAGCGGATCTGATCCGTACCGCGGGTTCGAATCCGAAGCCCACCACTGACATTCATAAAATTTGTCGTCGCACCGCGAAATCGTCGGCGAACCAGAATCATAATATCGGAGTGATTTCTAATTTCGAAGTCATATCTAACATATTTAAATTCACCATAGTGTATTGATCCCGACTCCGAGGATTCGACGATTGAGGCTAAATCGAGCTGCAGCATGCCTTTGATGACTCAAATGGATATTCATACATTTGAGGAATTTAACACATGTTACAGCTCAATTTTGGTATGTGAGGATGACATAAAATGGCTTTGAATTAGTAACACTGTTTTTTTTTTTTTTTTTTTTTTTTTTTTTTTTTTTTTTTTTTTTTCAGTATTGTACGGATTTTGAGCTGATTCGATTGTTAAAAAGTTAGGAACATTGAGTTTCTATATTTTTAAAAATATATGAGCTCACCTCATATCTAAAAGGTAAAAAATATATGTAGCATTAATTTTTTTTTTAATTTTATTTTTACTATCTAATATTTTAATTTATTTAATTTGAATAGTCAATAATATTTTGACTTCAAAATTTGAATGTGTCGTTTATCTTTAAAGATTCATTTTATAAAATTTTTGTAACTATAAATTTCTAAAATAAAATTTATTTTAAATTTTAAAGTTAAAGTACTGTTGACTAATTACTCAAATCAAGCAAATAGAAAAATTAAATAGTAAATTTAAAATGATCCCTAATTTATAAAAATTTTGTACGTTCTTGCCTATTTAAAACCAACAAATAAACAAATAATGATATCTGATAGGCTTATATATAATGGATAAAAATATCAATAATTGGAGTTCACAAATGCCTTCTTGATGTAAATGAATTTTTGCGCAATATTTTCGTGAGGATCTGAATCCTCGCGATAGGTTTACTGTTGGATTAGCAGCTTCTGGTGGCTTATGTTGGGTGATGGAGTTGTTTTTGCGCAAATTGGAAACAAGTGGTGGACTTAGTGTGAGAAAATGTATTACGACTGTATTTGGTTGCTCCACCGAATTTTAGGAGTGGAATTGGACAAAACGAATATCGAATTTGGACTCAGGACGCGAAAACGATGGAAATTGACTACTTGCATTTATTTTTCTGAGTCCGGACGGCGGAAAATGGACACCTGGAAGTTTTTTGGTGTTTTTGGGTGCGCGGTGGACAGGTGGACCGGCGGTGTGCCACGTGACGGTTTCTGATTGGCACCGTACGCCACGTGGCAGTGCAGGAGTGGCGGCGCATTGGGCCCGGCCCACAGGTGCAGGCACGGGCAGGCGCGCGGGTGAGCGCGGTGCACGGGGGCGGCGTGCCATGTGGAGACTTCTCGTTGGTTCGCATTGGACGCGTGGCAGCAGGGCAGTGGCTTGCGCAGCAAGCGCGGTCCACGGAGCAGGTGGGGAGGCGCCTCGGGCAACGTGCTGGTCAGGGTGGCAGGCGGCGTTGGCAGCGCGCACGTGGGCGCGGCGACCGAGCCACTGACCCGCGGGTTCCCGCGCGTGGGCGCGGGCCACGTGGCGCTTGGCGGGTGGCGGGTTTGGCTGTCGCCTGTTCGGAGGTGACGTGGCGTTTCTTGGTGGATTCGGGCGCGGTCAAATGGGTTCCATCCGACCCGGTTTTCGGCGCCCGAATGTTTCGGGTGCCCGAAACCGGGGACACCCTGGTCATTTCTTGAATTGTTTTCCCCAGCCTATAAATAGGCCTCCCTCCCCTCCGTTTCTCCGTTTTCTGGATTTCCCGAGGCTTCTCTCTGCGCGATTTCTTCTGTGGAGTTCCTCCCCTCCCTCTTCCCCACTCTTTTATGGATTTTCGAGATTTTTGGAGGCCTAGGTATCGGCATTTTCTACGACGCGGTGTGCTTCGATGCTCCTTCGTTTTTGGGCTTCTACTGTCGCATTTCAGTCCGAGAGACCCCCTGGACTACCCTGATGGACTTTTGAGCCGAATTTCAAGACAGCGCATTCACGAGAGGTACACCTTCGATTTTTGTGTTGATCATTTCGCCTCATTTTGGGTTTTTGGCACGGTTCTCGAGGCTTTTCTGTGACCCTTTGTACTGCTGCGATGTACGGGACAGCGGTGGAGTATTGTTAGATTTTCTCGGTCTACGAGCATCGGAATGAGGCTTTTAAGGACTCGATTGATATCTAAGCTTCGAGAGGAACGTACTCGTATTTTTATCGGATTTTTTGGAGGACTCTTCGAAGGTGATATTTATGCTTCTTGCGGACTAGTTTCCTGCAGATTTTTGATTGTGGATATTTTGGCACACCGCATTGTCTTATTTTTATCTTGGCCTTCAGGTGTCGGAACGGGGTGTATAAATACTTGATTTGGATCTACTCGTCGCGAGGATCGCAATCGTGATTTTCTGGGATTTTTGGAGGACTGTACGCAGGTGAAAATCCCCCCTCTTCTCTGCTGGTTTGTAAAACAACATGTGCTATTTGGCTGTTTGGGGGTATTTGATTGATGTGTGTGGTTGCATTGTTGGTTGAGGCAGAGGCTTGTGCGACTGAGTACCGAGGGTGCAGTTTCGGTGGATTTTGGATAGCGTGTGACTACACACTTCACCGACTTCGGCTTTGCCTGCGGAATGCGTTTCAGGTGGGTTGCTTCATCTCTAGAACCGGTGGACGGTTCTCTAATTCTGTATGTTAGAATGCATGCATGTTTAGGGTACAATATTTGTGATTAAGGGGTAAGCTTAGGAATGACAGTTGTACAAGAAATTACAAGTGAATATTCATGTTAAATATTATTGAGGACTTACATGATTTGGATATCAATGATAATGAATAGTGAAAGCTTACCTAAGGGAATTTACCCTATGTGATTGTTAGCATGCATGCTTAATTGTACAATATTTAGCATCGAGATGGAAGCTTGAGGAATGGCCTAGATCATGCAGATTGATATACTGATCTTTTAGCATGCCATGTCGCACATGGTCTTTTATGATATGATTACTCGATGGAGTAGGAGGCTATATCTATGTGCGGGTATTATTCTGATCATTCTTTTTGATGGACCATGGATTATGGACGTGTATAGCGAATTAGTGGATTTGGCAGGTGGTGTAGTGGTCCAGGATTCCGTATAGTTTTTCCCGTGAATCCTTGGTGTGAAACACCTATCATTGGTGTATTAGGCCCACAGAGCATCAAAGGGATGCTTCGGATGGACACAGTGTGGTATTTACTGTTGGTTTGGCCTTCGGAGGTATTTGCCGAATTTTAGAGAAGGCTTTGGACCAAACGGAGCCCGTATTTGGATTCAGCGCGGAAAAACGCTTGAAAACGGCTATTTACTTATTTATTTTGGAGTCCGGATGCCCAAAAACGAACCCCCGGAAGTTTTCTGCGCAAAATGGTGCATGGGGGGAGCTGTGGACCGGCCGGGGACAGGTGGCAGGTGCTTATTGGGCCGGCGCGCCACTCTCGGTCCACGGAAAAAGGCCGCCGGTGCACGGTGGACCCGCGGGCCACGTGGCGGCACGCTATTGGCCCGGTGTAGTGCGCTCGGCGCGCGGGGGCAGGCGCGGGCAGCTCGGGCAGGCCGGGCAGGTGCGGCGCGTGCGCGGTGCACGGTGGACCGGGGCGCACCACGTGGCGGCCCCGGATTGGTCGGCCCATGTGCGCGTGGCGCACGCAGAGCCACGCGGTTGCGGCCGTACGCACGTGGGCGCGCGTGGGCGGCGGCGGCTGCCGACAGCCGTGTCGGGCGCGGGCCACGTGTCGCCGCGCCATTGGCGGGCGCGCCCATCGCGCCGCCAATCACGGGGGACACGTGGCGCTTCCCTGTTGGGCCCGCACGGCTGCCGCCTATTTGGCGGACACGTGGCGGGCCCTGGGCCGGGTCGGACGGCCGGTTGGACGCGGCGGGATCCCGTGTGCGGGCTGGGCTGGGCCAGGCCGCACTGTGCGCGCCCGGAAAATCCCGGGCCGGGCCGCACTGTTCACGCCCGAAATGTTCCGGGCGCCCGAAAGTTGGAACAAAAAGGGAATTTTCCCAATTGTTCTAATGGGCCTATAAATAGCCCTTCCCCCTCCCCTCTTCTTCTGCTTTTTTCAGGAGATAGAGAGAGAACCAGAGAGAGGCCATTGAAGAGAAGTTGGTCCTCACTGATTTTTCTACCTCGTGGTGCGTTCCCAGATTTTCTGGAAGATCGACAGCGACGATCCGGATTTTACAGTGTGCTTCGTTTTTCCCCAATCTTGGCCCGTTATCGTCGCATTTCAGTCCGAGGAGCCCCCTGCGCAGTACAGGAGTCCTTTTTCGACGATTTCTTCTCCAGTGTGTTCCTAAGAGGTAGGGCTTCGTTTTCCGTGTTGATTGTTTCTCTGGATTAAGATTTCTTGGCATGATTCCCGAGGTGTTTGGACCCCCTCTTTTGCTGTTTGGGTTTTTGGACAGCGGCGATTTCGACGAATTGTTTCTCCGTGTAGGAATATCAGATCGAGGCGATTCAAGAGTCGATTTTGGGCTACTTTTCACGAGGAACGCAACTGTGATTTTTCTGGGATTTTAGGAGCTCGGGACAGAGGTGAAATTCCTTGTTTTGCATGCTGATTATAAAAACAGCAAATCTGTTTTGAGACTTGTAGTTTTTACATCGTGTACACTTATGTGATGTTGTAGGATACTGTTTCAGCTGACGGTGTGCTTAGAGGACAGCGAAAATTTTTTTGGTGTGATGTGCATGCTTTTCGAGGTGGGTGGTTGTTGCTTATCTCATTTCTGACTATCTCACTAGGAGTATTAGAGACTCCCGACTTTAAACTGATAATCGGTACTTTTAATCATGAAATGCATAAGTAAACCCCACAAATAATATGACAGCTCATTTATGATAAACTGGGACACTGTTGCTGGACATATGCTGTAACCTATCATCGCATGCAAAAGTCTTATCATAAAACCATCTTTTTCTAAGTAAATATCCGATACTTTCCTTCTGTTTTTAAATGCGAACCTTTGCATGCTTGTTTGGACATGTTGATGGACTACTATTTATTGCTACACTATCTTTGGGACTTGACTTAGGAGAAACCATGTTTCACTATCCTCCTTCGCATTCGGATATATGTTGCTCGATTAGAGCAGGGTTTGGGATAGTGTAGTTGAGGCTTGAGTCTGGGATAGATTTGACTCGATTATATATATTGTGGGGCATTGTGGTAACCGCGGACTTGAGGCGGTTAGCCAGATGTTGATTACTTTATCAGATTTTGGACTTATAGGGTGTTTCGGCGACCGCGGACATTATGCGGTTGACCGGATGTTCACTTATGCATCAGATTGGGTTTCAGATTTTCCTAGTGGATAGTGTTTTCCACTTGTTGATTATTATTGCATCTGATTGGGGATCAGGGTTACTTTAGTGGATGGATATTTCCCACTTTGATCATCGTCATGATCCAGTCCTGCTATTGTGAGACATTGGTTACAGAGATACTTGATACAGGGATACTTTACATACTTTACTAGTCCTGCTATTGTGAGACATTGGTTACAGAGATACTTGATACAGGGATACTTTACATACTTTACTAGTCCTGCTATTGTGAGACATTGGTTACAGAGATACTTGATACAGGGATACTTTACATACTTTACTCGTGTGGGTCGCTCCCCTCGAGTGCCACTCCGGAGTAGGCTTTACACCGTGCCGAGCGCCGGGCACCATTGTGAGTTGGTGAGTTGTGAGTGACGACAGAGTGGTGAGTTGTGAGTGATGACAGAGCAGGCAGTGCCAGTATTTCCCGGCCTTTTGATTGGGTTTCTTTGGGCGGTTAGCCTTATAGTTGCATGGTTAGCCTACAGTTGTATGCATACAGTTATCTTTTTGGCACTGCATTTAGAGGCATTGTAGTGGTAGTTCTCTTTTCCAGCAGTCTTTATAGCTTACCACTGTTCTTTCCTTTTTGCCTCTTTATTCCTAGTGGGTGCGTCAGCATTTGAGGTTTTACCCACTAGGGGAGGCTACTGGTTTATCTAGTAGTTCTCACCCCCATTGTTGTTTTCTGTCTTTTTTCCCCTGTGTTTTGCAGAGTCGTCTGTGGGAGCTGCTGGGCCTTCAGCGGCAGATCGAGGTAAGAGGATTGCGGACTAGCTAGATCATCTACCTCGACTGTGAGAGTAGCTGGACTCTTATTGTACCCCTTTTGTATCTTAGACGACATTAGTTTACTTTTGGGACTGGCTTTAGCCAGCTGGTTGTATATTTATGGTGAGCTGGGAGTATATTGTACTTTTATGTCAGCTTGTAGTTTATTTCAGTCTGAGATTACTTCTAGTTCTATTAGTTCAGCTCTGTTTATGCTCTTTTATTGTATATTATCTATCTGAGCAGGTTACCAGCGCTTCGTGTACATGGAAAATCCCGTGTGCACGGCGGATCTGTTGGCGGGCCCGGATTCTGGTTCACACCCGGGGCGTGACAGATTAAGTTGGTATCAGAGCTTAGGGATAGGTTAGTTGGGACTTAGGATGTCACGCCCCGGATCGAAACTGCGATCCGGCCCGCCAACAGATCCGCCGTCCCTACGGGATGCCCCGTAGAAACGTAGCGTCTAACCTGCAAATGATCATCTATACTACACAGGTATCAGAGATGAAGTGAAAATACTGAACTGAAATAAAACCACTCAGAGTATAAGTACAGACCAAGTCCTCACATAATACATAAGTCACTCCAAAATAAAGAAAAGTACAACTCGATCCTCACTACAAGATCACTCGACACATCTCTCAAAAGGTGAGGGTACAGCTATTCTCAGAAGACACCTGGTAGGGATCTAACTCGCGACTCCCTTACCTCGATCAGCTGGATCAGCAACCTGTGCAACCGGAACAGAAGTAGAGGTCCCTGGGGAAAAGACACCACGACGGGTGTGAGAACTACATCCCCAAGTAGTTCTCAGTGGGAGCCGCCAACAAGCCCGACGGTCTGCCCACTAAGTCCACTAGAGGCATAAAGTAACAAATGCTACTGGAAGGAAATGCTGGTAAAATAACTCTACAGCTACTATGCCTCTAACTAGATGCTCAAGATGAAACAGGAGAGAACTGGTACCACTACCTACTCCCTACTCAAATCACCCAATCTACAATGACTGCCACAACGGGTCCAGTCAAACCTGCGCCAACCTACTGCCGTTACGTCCCGGAGGAGCGGACTTACGTAGGACGTCCGTGGCTGCCAAACAGGCCCAGCCAGAAGGACTGCATCGACAAAACCGCAATAGCAAGTAACCCGCCTAGCTCCGGAGTGGCACTCGAGGGGCGCGACCCCACCGAGTAAAGTATCTGCGCATCTATGTCGAGCTCAATGTGGCCCATGCAGGCTATAATCCAAATCCACGATCAACAAGATCGACTGTAACCAACAAACCCTGTCTCACTCACTGGCTGGAACACAACACAGCCGAGACCCCCTGTCCCTCAGACAGTAATCAAAAGACACTCTGATCAATAACTCCCTATCTGACTCCACTCGGTCCCCCGACACGAGTGTAAATGCACCCCACGACAACCCGACCCCTCGGCCCCCTATCTGGGCGAGGCGGAATCTATGTCCAGAATGAAATAATAATGACAGTGTGAGAGTGTCTAAAGCAATAAAGTAACCTAGCCCAAGTTGGAGTTTTCTACTAGTCTGGTTGAACATGCTGCATATGACAGGGGTGCTAGGTCAAGTCCAATATAGCAATAAATATATGGTGGAGGAATAATAAAACACATGCTCAACTGTATATACCAGAGTCCCAAATCATGCTTTCTAACATGCTATACTGGGAATAAGGATACATGAAATCCCTACACAGCTAGAATTAGTGTGCAGATCGTAAACTGAAGACGAGGCCACCCACCTGATCAGTCGCACTGTCCAAAGTCCCACAGCTGATAATACCAAAGATGGCAGCTACACAGAGTCCACTGGGTCCAACACAGTCCACTCTGCTCCTGGGTACAAAAACCAAACTGTTGTTACATAATATTCCTCCCAAAACTGTCGGATTTAACATACAGTAATTCAGCTGCAAAGATGGCCAAAAATCACCTGCTGAAAGTCCTCAGAAAAATCCGAATAAAATATGCCCGCGATCTACGCGTCGATAGCTTCGAAACGACTACCTGCACGCCCAAATCCGATTATCCTACGCTGAGAAATAAATCCGGCAAGAAAATAACCTCCAACCCAACTGTAGAAATTTCCCCAGATCAACATTCGGAAAGAGAGAAGGTTCTCACCTTCGAGGCAATCTCCTAAAGTCCTGAGAAAAATCCAGGAGATTCCTCGCGACGAGTAGATGAATTTAGCCTCTTGAATCACCCAGATCCGATGTCGGTACGCGAAGATATGGCCAAAACACTGTGTCGCTGTCCAAAAAATCCGCAAAGAAAGAGAGGCAACAGAAAGCTCAAATACCTCTAAAATCCGAAAAGAATTGGGAAAACTTTGAATATCAAAGTAAGAGTCCTACCTGTCGTGAGTCTAACGGCGCAAAAATCGTCGAAATCGGGTGTCGGATAAAGCCAGGAGAGTCTGCGCACCGAGAAGACGCAAAACGGGTCGAAGAAGAACGAAGCGCGCCGCGCCGGAAAACGGCCAACCTCGGAAACCGTGCACCACCACAAATCCGGCAAGCTACAGTTGGAAAGATCTCTGGCAGAGGAACAACTCTCCTTAAGGTCCACTGCGAAATTCCCATAGAAAAGGTGAAAAATGGGCTCAAACCGGATAAACAAGCCTAAATAAGGCTTAACGGGTTCTCGGTTTAAATCCAATAACCCGGGACGATCCGGCGCGGCCCGGGTCGGACCAGCCGCCGTCCGACGCGCCCGGACGCCCGCCACGTACCCCCAGAACAGGGTACGGCCGTGCGGGGCCTCTGCGCGCGCGCCACGCGCCCTGCCCCGCTACGGCGGCGGGGCGACGCGGGTGGCGACGCGTGGCGCCTTGCCACGCGTCGGCCGCTCCGCCGCCCCCGCTCACCGCTGATGAGCCCCGTGGGCCGGGAGCACCAAGGCCCGCCAATACCAGGGCGCCACGCGTCCTGCGCCCGGTCCACGCGCCGCTCCGCACTTTTCCCTGGACCGAGCCGCGCGCACCCGCCAATCCCATTGTGCCACGTGGCCCGCCCCGCGGTCCATACACCCGCGCTCGTTTCCCGTGGACCGAGCGGCGTGGGCCGGCCAATAAAAAGCCGCCACGTGGCACCAGCCGGTCCACGGTCACTCCCATGCACCCGTTTTTTCCCCGAAACTTCCGGTAGCCCGTTTTTGGTCATCCGGACTCCAAATTTGGCAAACAAATAGCCGTTTTCAAGTGTTTTTCCGTGCTGAATCCAGTTCTAACCTCTGTTTGGCCAAAATCCTTCCCGAAATTTCGGCAAACACAGCCGAAGGCCAAAACAGTAAAAGATACATCTCAGGTCCAACAGTAGCACATCTTTGATGCACCTTGGGCCAGAGACACCAACAATAGGTGGTTCTAAACCGCAGATTCAGTCGGAAAACTGCATGGGATTTACGGTCTCCACATCCTCCCCCACTAAAAGGGAGTTTCGTCCTCGAAACAAAAGGAAGGTAAACCTGCGTACCTCAAACAGGAATCTCGAACAGAGAAGGGTAGGTATCCCGCATCGCCGTCTCCAGCTCCCAGGTAGCCTCTCGCTCCCCATGGTTGCTCCACTGGATCTTCACAAATGGAATGGCCCGGTTGCGCAACTCTCTCACCTCACGAGCCAGAATTCGCAACGGCTGCTCCTCGTAACCAAGATCCTCGCCAATCTCCAGAGAAGTGAAGTCGATAACTTGTGAAGGGTCGAAGACGTATCTCCTCAAAGCTGAGACATGAAAAACATCATGGACTCCAGCCAGGCGCGGTGGAAGGGCAACTCTATAGGCTACAGGGCCAATCCTCTCAAGCACCTCAAAGGGTCCAATGAAGCGGGGACTGAGCTTCCCCCGCACTCCAAACCTCCGGACCCCTTTCGAGGGCGAGACCTTTAAGAAGACGTGATCCCCAACCTGGAACTCAAGGTCTCGCCGCCGAACATCTGCATAACTCTTCTGGCGACTCTGGGCCGTCTCCAAGTGCCGACGTATAATTCGGACTTTCTCTTCCGCCTCCAGCAGTAAATCTGGCCCCAGCGTCCTCCTCTCACCCACATCACTCCAATAAAGGGGCGACCGACACTTGCGTCCGTACAACGCCTCAAACGGAGCCATCTTAATGCTCGCTTGAAAGCTGTTGTTGTACGCGAACTCAACCAGGGGTAAGTGTCGGTGCCAACCTCCTCCAAAATCCATGACGCACGCACGCAACATATCCTCAAGCGTCTGAATGGTGCGCTCTGACTGGCCGTCTGTCTGCGGGTGGAATGCCGTGCTGAAACTAAGCTGAGTACCCATGGCTGACTGTAAGCTCCCCCAAAACCGTGACACGAATCTCGGGTCTCGATCTGAAACAAGGGACGCTGGTACTCCGTGCAGCCTCACAATCTCAGCCAAATAAAGCTGTGCCAAGCGCTCCATGGACCAAGTCATCTGCACAGGCAGGAAATGAGCTGACTTGGTAAGTCTATCAACAATCACCCAGACTGCGTCGGCTCCACTCTGTGATCTCGGTAGCCCAGTCACAAAATCCATGGTGATGCGGTCCCACTTCCATTCGGGAATTGGAAGACTTTGCAACTTGCCAGCAGGTACCCGATGTTCTGCCTTCACTTGCTGACAAGTTAAACACTGAGCCACGAATCTTCCAATATCCCGCTTCATTCCAGACCACCAGAAGAGTGTCTTGAGGTCCCTATACATCTTAGTACCTCCAGGGTGGATGGTATAAGGCGTATAGTGAGCCTCTCTCAAAATCTGATCCCTGATCTCCGAATCTGTAGGCACACACACTCGGTCCCTGTACCGCAGTACTCCCGAGCTATCCACTGAAAAATCCCCTAACTGCTCTGCCTGAAGCTGCGATCTGATCCTCGTCAAGTAGGGGTCCTCACTCTGTGCCTCACCAATCCTGTCCAACAAAGTGGGCTGCAAGACCATGGACAAGAGTCTAGCAGAGACCCCAGGGGACACTACCTCTATCTGTAGACGCCTCATCTGCTCCACCAGTGGTGCCTGCTGAGTAATCATCAAGCTCAAGCTCTGTGCTGATCTCCTGCTCAGAGCGTCTGCAACTACATTGGCCTTGCCAGGGTGATAAAGGATACTCAAATCATAATCCTTTAAAAGCTCCAACCACCGGCGTTGCCGCAAGTTCAGCTCCTTTTGAGTAAATAAATACTTTAAGCTCTTGTGGTCTGTATAAATTTCACAGTGCTCCCCGTAGAGATAATGCCGCCATAACTTCAGGGCGAACACCACAGCGGCAAGCTCCAAATCGTGAGTAGGGTAATTCTTCTCATAATCCTTTAATTGCCGTGAAGCATAGGCAATTACCCTACCATGCTGCATCAGGACACAACCCAAGCCGCTGTGTGAGGCATCACTGTAAATCACAAATCCGTCGCCCATCACGGGTAGAGCTAGAACTGGTGCTGAGATCAATCTCCTCTTAAGCTCCTCAAAGCTCTCTTGGCACCGCTCAGACCAAATAAACTTCACCCCCTTTCTCGTCAAGCTGGTCTGGGGAGTAGAGAGCTTCGCAAAGCCCTCTACAAACCGACGGTAATAACCTGCTAATCCAAGAAAACTACGGACCTCAGTAACCGTCGTCGGTCTAGGCCAATCCCGAACTGCATCAATCTTCGTCGGGTCCACTGCCACCCCTGTGGCTGATATAACATGGCCTAGAAAAGCAACCTCCCGAAGCCAAAATGCGCACTTTTTCAGCTTGGCAAACAGCTTCTTCTCTCGCAGAAGCTGTAGCACGATCCTCAAATGCTCCTCGTGCTCTACCTCACTTCGGGAGTAAACCAAGATGTCGTCTATGAATACAACGACAAACCGATCCAAGTACGGCTGAAACACCCGATTCATTAAATCCATGAATGCAGCAGGGGCATTAGTTAGTCCAAAAGGCATGACTGTAAACTCATAATGCCCATACCGGGTTCTAAAAGCCGTCTTGGGGATGTCCTCGGCCCTCACCCTCAACTGGTGGTAACCTGACTGAAGATCCAACTTCGAGAACACTGTTGCGCCTTGCAACTGATCAAACAGGTCATCAATCCGTGGTAGTGGGTACTTGTTCCGAATGGTCACCTTATTTAGCTCTCGGTAGTCCACGCACAAGCGAAGTGATCCATCCTTCTTCTTCACGAATAAAACTGGTGCTCCCCACGGAGATACACTAGGTCTCACAAAGCCCACGTCCATCAAATCCTGCAACTGAGCCTTCAATTCCCTCAATTCAGCTGGGGCCATCCTATAAGGTGCCTTCGAGATTGGTGCGGTCCCTGGAACCACATCAATCACAAACTCAACCTCCCTCTCCGGCGGCAAGGTCGATAGCTCAGAGGAAAATACATCCGGGAACTCGCGGACGATAGGGATATCCTCGAGTCCCGGTGCCGCCGTAGGCACCTCCACGACCGTCGCCAAGAAAGCGATACAGCCCCTACTCATCATCCGCCGAGCTCTCGATGACGAGATAGTCATCGCAAACAGGGTACTCTGACAGCCTCTAAATACGAACTCCTCCTGTCCTGGCTCACGAAGGGTCACAGTCCTCTCCCTGCAGTCTATAGTGGCGCAATACCGAGATAACCAGTCCATACCAAGTACAACGTCGAAATCCCGGAGCTGCCGCAGCACGAGCAAGTCTGCCGGCAGAATCCAGGGTCCCAACTGTACAGGGCACTCCCTACAATACTCCACGACATGCAGAACATGGTCTGGAATCTGAACCTCTAATGCATGTGATAAAGATGCTACCTCTATACCATGTAGGGATGCGAAATCTCTACTAATGAATGAATGCGATGCGCCCGTATCAAAAAGAGCTCGAGTATGAACTGCGGAAATCAAAATGATACCTGCGACGACATGCTCCGCGGCGGTAGTATCCTCCACCTGTGCCGCATAAACTCGCCCACTCGGTGCAGGTGGTCGTCGATCTGGCTGTCGAGAGGAAGAGGAAGCATGATCAGGCCTACCATAGGCCACAGAAGGCCCAGCTGACGGGTACGGAACAGTAGGTGCCGAAGCCGAGGAAGGAGCTGGAGGACCTGCTCTGGGGCACGCTCTCTGGAAATGACCCGTCTGTCCACATCGGAAGCAACGACCCTGACTCTGGGAACACTAAGGCGGTGAGTGTGGCCCTCCACAAATGACACACCGGTCAGATCGTGGCTGTCGTCGAGGCTGCTGCTGCTGCTGCGACTGCTGCTGCTGAGAGGACTGCTGCCGAGATGGTCGACGCTGCTGCTGCCACGGACGGGGTGCTCCTGATCTCTGGCGCCCCTGATGCCCACGACCCTGCGAATGAGGTCGCGGAGGTCTCGGGGGTCCCTGTCCACCTGACTGCCCCTCATCCACTGGTGCTGGGCGCTTTGCCCCCGGAGTCACTGCTGGGGCTGGCGCCACCTCCGCCATCACTGTCTCTCCAGACTCGACATATAATGCCTGCTCCATCGAAGCCTCAAGAGTCTGCGATCTGCTGGAACGAACATGCTGATAAATATCCCGGTGCAACCCTCGCTCAAACATGTAAATCTGATGTGCCTCGTCCCTGGCCACGTGAGGCATACTAGCCAACAGCTGGTTAAATTCAGCTATGTACACCTGCACGGGCCGATCTCCCTGACGAAGAGTCCTCAGCCGCTCCTCCAGTCTCTGTCGGACACTCTCAGGGAAAAAGGCTCCCAAAAGAAGGCTGCGAAACTCCGCCCATGAGAGAAGCTGCGTCCCCGGCGGCCCAGCCGGTCGCACACGCCGCCACCACGCCTCAGCGTTGCCCTCCAAGAAATGAGAAGCCAAGAGAACCCGGAAGCGATCCTCGATAAATAAACTCTCAAAATGACGCTCCATGGCCGTGACCCAAGTCTCGGCCTCCCACGGCTCAGCTCCCATACCAGAAAAATGGGGTGGGTCCAACTGGCGAAACCTCATCAGTAACTCTACCACCATCCGCTGCTCAGCTGAAGTCAGCGATCCCGTCACCCCCGATGATGGTCTGCAAGGAACCGGCTCAACGGAAACTGCCGGTGCTGGAGTAACAACCGGGGGTGCCACAACTGGGGGAGAAGGTACAGGTGCACTCTCACGGGGTGCCACCTCTGACTGCGACCTCTGCTCTAACAAAGCCATCATCCTGCCCAGGGCCTCCTCCTGACGGCGAGAAGCCGCCTCCTGGCGCTGGATAACCTCCGACATCTGTGCCATCTGGGCTCGGAGCTCCTGCACCTCATCCTGACGTCCTGGTCCCGAGCCCTCCTGCTCAGGCACCGAGGAAGAAGGCTGCGAACGCGTAGACATCCCGCGTCGCGGAGGCATCACTTCCCTGATAAGGAAGAAAAGAACAGTCAGAACCTCCAAATCACACTCGACCCAATCTCGCGAAAGTCCACAGGCATATCCCCCTTCCCGTAGTACTATGTTGTCTGCAGCCAACATAGTCGCCACTGAAGGAAGATATGTCAGTCTCTCACCCCATCCACTGGGAGAGTGTAAAACCCAATCAAGACTCTCGCGCCCGAGTTACGACTCTCACGCAAGTCATCCTAGGGTCCAATCACAAGCCTAGGGTGTTGGGTTTAGGTTAATAAGGATCTAATAGGGGAAAAAAAACACCTAGAGGGGGGTGAATAGGTGTAAACAATAAACACTCAAAAATCTTTGTGCGATAAAACCCAATGTGGAAAAATAAAAGAACACACAAGATTTTTACGTGGAAAACTCCAAACCGGAGTAAAAAACCACGGGACCGATAACACGGCGAAATCCACTAGAGTTAACACACGTACAAGGTGATATAACGTACTCACAGACGACTCAACCTTTTACCATACGCTCCTAGTCGATCTTCTCCGCTCGCTCCACAACGCTTCTCGAATCCACGATCCGCGCGCCAACGCTGAATCCACAGCGTCCAACGTCGAATCCACGACGTCCGACCGAATCCACGGTCTTCACCCAATGGCACGCTTCGAATCCACGAACGCACCTCGCTCCGAATCCACGAGAGCGATGACACCTTGAATCCACAAGGCCACGCGAGTCCACGCGCCGATTTTGGGGTAAATCGTTGTTTGTTTGGGTGGTGATGATCCGCCGAATACTTAGATCAAGAGTAGATCGGAAATACCATCTAAGTATTCATTAGTTTGATTCTACTCAAGATGTGAGTATGAAAACCTAGAATCAAACTAATCAATATAGATGAAGAACCATAGAATAAATCTAATGATTTCCGTTCTTCTCTATATGTGGATCTAAGGCCGTATAAAATGATATTTGAAAATGACGGCTCTTTTTCCGATATGTGGATTGCCCTAGAAATGAAAAGAAGGGCTATTTATAGGTTAGAAACCCTAGGAAGAATATTCGGATCAAAAACAAACTTTTCTGGAAAGTTTTACCGACGGCGATCCGGATTGCGAAGTCACGATCCGGATCGCAGACGCGTAGAGAGCAATTTCCAGAAAAAGCCTGTTCGGGATCCGGATCATAATCTACGATCCGGATCGTTCATACAGTTTTACCAGAACAATGTGTTCGGGATCCGGATTGAGATTCCTGATCCGGATCGTTCAAGCCAACAGGTAAAACTCATGTTCGGGATCCGGATCATCAAATGCCATGATCCGGATTGAACTAGTGTATGAACGAACACCCTTCGGGATCCGGATTGAAAGACATGATCCGGATCCTGAACATGTCCCATGTCCAGTTTTTGATGAATATGCAATTAAAACCTCTTCCAGGTGTTTCTACACTATAAGAAGTATTCGGATCATCAAAATTATTTAGTTAAACGTACCTGATCCTTTTGAATTCTTCTTTCTTGAGATTGAGGTATTGATCCAAAGTTTCTTCATCTTCAATCTTCAAGACTTAAACTATTCACGAAATACGCCAACTCAAATTCCGTAACAATCTCCCCCTTTGGCGGTTTCGTGACAAAACACAGATCCACAAAAGAAAATTCAAAAAGATATTTTTGTTGCTATCACCATACAACAAAAATTTACAAAAGAGTTCCAGAAATTAAAAACATGAGATAAACTCCTAAGACAGACTCTAGACTTAGACATCTGTAACTTCTGCACACAGAAAACATTCTTGACAAACAAAATCGTTAGATACCTCAAGAATTGAAACATACAAAACCAAATACAGAGATAGAGTTTGATCTCATCATGACATTTGAAAGAATCAGATATGTGAAAGAACATAGTTAAAACCAACATATCTTCTAAGCAATTGAAAACCAAATGTCAAAGTATGTTAGTCCAACATCAACTTGTTAGTCATATTACATGCCCAAATAGTTAGTCAAATAGTTAGTATAGAAGCATGTCACAATCACAAAAGAAAACCAAAGTTGAGTTGAGATTCATACTTACCTTGAGTTGAGATTCATACTTACCTTGATATCACAATCATTGTTCATTGTTTTCTCTAACTCTCTCCCCCTTTTTGTCACAAAAACAAGCCAAAACGTAGCATGAGCTACAATATGTAAGGAGAGTAACAGAAAAAAGAGTTCTAAAAGTATGCACAAACTGAGAAATAAACTAAAAGAGTAAAGAAAACAATGTTCTGAGAACTAAGAACCCAAACTAGGTGACCAATTCTGTTGCTCAGTCTGAAGAGTCTGAACTAGTACAGCTCAGCTTGCTTAAAATCCTTTAAGCAAGTTCTTAAGGTTTGAGTATTTTTTCTTGATCTTCTTGTGTTCAGAGGAGACTTGCTGAAGCTCTCTCGATATTCTTTCATGTGTAGCAGAGATTCTTTGTTGTTCCTGACGAATCGATTCCAATATCTCTGTCTCAGTTGTCCGTGTCTTTGAATAAGATGAACGCTGTCTAGATGCAGATGGTGCATCAGGTCCTGCAGTCCATGGTGATTCAGTTTGCAAAATTCCAGAAAGTGAGCGTGCTCTGGTTAGAGGCCCACTATGCTGACTTGTATTTCTTTGAACGCTTTTCCTTCTTGTATATTGTACGGTCGTGGAGGCAGATTTCATAAGTCTCTTCCCTTTGGTGAACTTCCTTTCTTCTTCATCAATTTTTCGCTGAACATCCTTGAAGAAATCGTCCCATTCTTCACTATTGTAATCCGAGCTGTCTTCATTGGCTCCTTCCGGTTTGTCTCGAGTTGAGACGCCTGGTTCTTCTTTAACAGATGAACCCCCAGGCACCATTGCGACCAGCAAGATGATCAACCAGGAGAATGCCATTGATTCTAGTGCTTTGAGTTTTAAGAAAGTGTCCTGTGAAGACCAACTCAAGAACATATGAAAAATTGTCAATTTTGAAAAATTTGAAACATTGTACCTAGACAATCATAATCATGTAGAGAAGCTAAGAATCAAATTAGTTTTCCAAAAAGAATTTTAAAAATAGATCAATTCCATGTTTTACAAAAATTCCTCTTTTATGCCCTAAAACCGAATTTTTAGAAATCGAAGCCTAAAAACTCGTTAATCATGAAAAACCCAGCATAAAAGCAAAACTAATTGACCCAGAGTTCTTATTTCAAAAGAAATTTGATCAAAAACCATTCACAAACGAAGAAAATCCATCTTTTCAACTCACGTTTGATGAAAAAACCTAAAAACTGTGAAAAACCGAGTTTTGATCATGAAAACTTACTTGAATCCGAAGAACTTGAGTTTTGAAGCACCAAGAAGCAAGAAATCTAGAGAGAGAAACTCTAGAAGCTTGGAAACAGAAATTAGGGTAAAGAAATCTTGAATCTCTTTGTTTCTATAAGAAACCCTAGCCGCGATCCGGATCGGTCGAGAATGTGATCCGGATCGGCTACCCGCAGGAAAATCCTGCGTTCGGGATCCGGATCACTTGCCACGATCCGGATCGGCTACACCTTTTTCTTCAGAAAAATTAAGAAAAAATACAATAAAATCCAGAAAAAGTATGTAAGCACTTTATCATGTCAACTTCAAACAAATAGCATCGTTTCATGCAACAAGAAATAGATTATGCAAAATCTATCAAAAGTACCCAAAAATGAAACGAAGATTTACGAAAGTTAAAACACTTAAAGTTGAACCAACTTCAATTACATCTATCCTGATCTTATGTGTAATGCCTTTATCAAATCATCAATTTCAGTAAAGAAAATGAAGTACCAGGATCAATAGATGTTTGAAATCCCAGATAAGTTAAATAATATATCTAGACAATCTGTTGAAGGAGTGGCTCTTTGAGCATCTTTTACTAAAAATCCCACCTTATACCAACCATGAAATACGACTGAGTCAAGTATTTCAATATGAGTTTCATCAACAATTTTCAAAACAAAAATTTGCTTTTCATTCATGGAGTTTCTTTTTCTTTCATTTTCTCCATGTGGTGGTAGTTTTCACACTCCTCATTGGGATGTAACTCTTTCCACATCTTTTGAGCATTTCACATTTCATTGACTCCCCCTCAATTGGCTATCAATTATTTAATATATAAGGTATTCAACCAACCATTGATCTCGAATTCATACTCGACTAAGCAATCAAATATGATAATGACTATACCAAGAGATCATTGAGAGAGAAATTGACTTTGATCACTTAAAAGATGGTTTAATTAACGTAAATGATCATTGCAACATTGAAATATTATGACATCAAAACATAATAAATTTCTAAATGCATAAAAGGATGCAATTAAAGTCAATTATGATTTATGCTCAATTAGTGTCTATGTACAAAACATAGATAAAGAACAAAACAAAAAAGAACAAAAACAAAACCTAATCTAAGCAAAGGTTTCAAAAGAGTTTATTTCAAGGAAAGCATGCCAATTGCTTTACGCAAGTGAATAAAACGTTTTTGATCCAAAGGTTTTGTTAAGATGTCAGCTAATTGATCCTCAGTTGAAATATATGACAGTTGAAGAATGTTTGATTCAACTAGCTCTCTAAGAAAATGATATCTAAGTTCAATATGTTTTGTTCTAGAGTGCAACACAGGGTTTTTAGAAATGTTAATAGCACTAGTGTTGTCACATAAAATGGTTACCGAAGATGTTGAAATTCGGAAATCGCTCAACACGCTTTTCATCCAAATCAATTGGGTTGAACAACTTCCTGCAGAAATGTACTCCGCTTCGGCAGTCGAGAGTGCTATGCAGTTCTGCTTTTTACTGTGCCATGCAACAAGGCAGTGGCCAAGATAGAAGCATGCACCACTCGTGCTTTTCCGGTCATCCACTGATCCAGCCCAATCGGCATCTGAGTATCCAACAATATCCAAAGTCGTTCCCATAGGATACCAAATTCCGAAATTGATTGTACCTTTGATATATCGGATGATCCGTTTCACCGCTTTCAGGTGAACCTCCTTCGGTGCTGATTGATATCTCGCACAAATCCCAACACTGAAGGATATATCCGGGCGACTAGCCGTGAGATATAGTAGACTTCCAATCATACTGCGGTACAGTTTCTCGTCTACATTCTCACTTTGTGATTCACTTCCAAGTCCCTTATGGCTAGTTCCCATTGGAGTCGGAAAATCCTTCGAATTTTCAAGATCAAACTTTTTGACCAACTCCAGTGCATACTTGGATTGACACAAGTGAATTCCTTCATCGTTTTGTTTAACTTGTAATCCAAGAAAATAATTCAATCGCCCATCATGGACATCTCAAATTCGCTTTCCATGGTCTCCGCGAATTTAGAAGCATCATTATCTCTTGTTGCTCCAAAAACAATGTCATCGACATAGATTTGAGCAACTATGAAATTGTTTTGATAATGCTTCACAAAGAGAGTCCTGTCAGCTCCCCCTCGAGTGTAGCCCTTTTCCAAAAGGTGCTTTGTCAACCTTTCGTACCATGCTCGCGGTGCTTGTTTCAGACCGTAAAGAGCCTTTTTCAGTCGAAAAACATGGTTAGGTAGTTTATGATCCACAAAACCTTTCGGTTGAGCTACATAAACTTCCTCATTTAAAAATCCATTTAAAAAGGCGCTCTTAACGTCCATTTGAAATAATTTGATTTTAAAATGACAAGCAATCGCAAACAGTATACGAATGGACTCGAGTCTAGCTACAGGGGCGAAGGTTTCATCAAAGTCTATACCTTCTACTTGAGAATAGCCTTGAGCAACTAACCTTGCTTTGTTCCGGATGATAGTACCTTCTTCGTTTTTCTTGTTCTTGAAGATCCATTTGGTACCTATCACATTGTGTTGCTTCGGAGGCTTTGTCAGTTCCCAGACTTTGTTTCGCTCGAATTGATGGAGCTCTTCCTGCATTGCTTTAATCCAATAATCATCTTGGAGAGCTTCATCAACATTCTTTGGTTCGATTTGAGATACATAGCATGCAAATCCGCAAACCAATTGTCTCCGTGTTCTAACTCCTTCTTGTGGATCTCCAATTATGTTCGACTCAGGGTGATCCTTGGAGATGCGTAACGTCTGAGGTAGAGGAGTAGGCGGAGGTACACGAGATGATTCCTGCACATCACATGAGCTTGAAGAACCGTTAGATGCATCAATATTATTATCGAAAGAATTGTTAGAAGAAGATGCATTAGCAGGTGTATCATCATCAAGAGAGATATCGAGGGTAGATTTTTCAGATTCAAAGTGAAAAGCTTCATCTACCTTAACATTTATCGATTCTACGATCGTCTTAGATTCTAAGTTAAAGACTCGATATGCTCTGCTGTTTGTAGAATAACCTAAGAAAATCCCTTCGTCACTTCGAGAGTCAAATTTTCCAAGATTTTCACGATCACGTAAAATAAAACACCGACTCCCGAAAATGCGAAAATATTTGATGTTAGGTTTTCTACAAAACCAAAGTTCATATGGTGTATTAAAAGTCCCCGGGCGCAAGTACACTCGATTGATAACATAGACAGCCGTGTTCACCGCTTCAGCCCAAAAGTATAAAGGAAGGTTCCGGCTATGAAGCATAACACGAGCCATCTCCTGTACGACCCTGTTCTTGCGCTCGACTACACCATTTTGTTGAGGTGTGTAAGGTGCGGAGAATTCATGTTTAATGCCATTAGAAACACAAAAATCAATGAATTTAGAATTTATGAATTCACCACCTCTATCACTCCTCACTCGAGTAATCCTTTCATTCTTTTCTATCATAATACGATTGCAGATTTCGAGAAAAGAATCAAAGGTATCAGCTTTTTCCTTTAGAAAGGCTACCCAAGTATATCTAGAAAAGTCATCAACCAACAAAAAAATATACCATTTACCTCCAAGAGATGGTTGACGAGTTGGCCCCATTAAGTCCATATGCAAAAGTTCCAAAGGCCGTTTTGTACCTATGTGGTTCAAATTCTTGTGTGCAGTCCTAGACTGTTTTCCCTTTTGGCAACCGCCACACACAAGGTTTTGTTCAAAAGAAAGTTTCGGAACCCCTTTGACCACATCTTTATTTGAAATTCTAGCAAGTTCCTTAAAGTTTATGTGACCTAGCCTTTCATGCCAAAGTGTTTCATTTTTCAAAGATGCTAGGTTACATTTTTCAGAAATTTTAGAAGGAACTACATAACAGTTGTTTTCTGATCTAACCCCCTTTAAAAAGAAAGCATGGTTCAAGTCAGTTACAGTGCATTTATCAGATGAAAAATTAACTGAATAACCACTATCACACAGTTGACTTATGCTTATGAGGTTAGTCTTTAGGCCATGAACAAATAATACATTATCTAGAACCGGGCCATCTGGAATAGCTACTGTTCCCTTTCCAACAATTTTGGAAGACCGGCCATCTCCGAAAACAACAAGTCCTCCGGAGTTTTTCTCAAAAGTTTGAAAACAGTTTTTATCGCCGGTCATATGTCGGGAACACCCGCTATCCAAATACCAAGACGAACTATCATATGCATGCAAGGAAACAGTGGTAGCAAGACAGGGAAAGATCTCACCTTTGCGCACCCAAACCTTTTTGGTATGCGACTGTAGTGCTCGTGGAGTTGATTTCCTAGGTGAGGGCGTCTTGCTTGAAGAATTGCTGCTCCTTGAAGATGTCGTCTTGAGCGATGTACTACCAAGGCTCTTTTCCGTCAATTTGGTTGGAGTGGTTTTTCGAGGAATAGCCCTTTTGGTAGTTGCTGCAAGATGTTCTTGAGGTGTGCATTTGGCTCCAGTCTTGCAGTTTCTTCTGATGTGCCCTGAAATGCCACAACGAAAACATACCTTGGTTCTTGTCGATTCCGAAGATGATGTAGTAGGTTCGTTGTCGTTGCTTGGCGTGAACACCGGTGTCGGAGGAGGAGATACCGACGAAGGCACAAATACCGTACCACTCGAACTTGGAATGTCTCCAGTTTGAGTGTATCCGAGGCCGAACTTGTTTCTTTGACCGAGACCAAGGAGTCTGTCCAACTTACTCCTTCCAGAAGAAAATCTCTGTAAGTCATCCTTTAGTTGGCGTATGGTCTCTGTCATTTCAGATTTTTCCTGTCGGGCCTCGCCGTAGAGCTTCAAGAAGTAATTCGCTTTGTTCACCATGTCTACATAACTCTTCTCGAAATGCTCATTGGACTCTTGAAGGGAAACATTTGTCTTAACCAGATTGTCCCTTTCCACTTCAAGATCGGTTGAGATAGAGGTTACTCTTTTTAATTCAACTTCAAGTTCCAGTAATCTCTCTTTCAACCCCTTGTTTTGTTTAGCCAGTTTCTTTGAATCCCTCAGAAGTTGATGGTAGGCTAAAACAAAATCTTCACCTTCCGAATTATCTGACTCATCGTCCGTTGCAATCTTTTCCACAGTGGAGTTGGACAGTGAGTCGGATGTACTTGCCATTAAGCACATGAAGGATGAAGGTTTGGTGGACGCGTGGAAAGCTGTCGCGTTGTCTTCTTCATCACTTGACGATGACTCATTTGACGTGGAGTTGTCATCCCAAGTGACTGCTTGCATCGCTTTCTTCTTAGCCGGATTCTTGTTGGGACATTCAGTTGCTATGTGGCCGTAGCCTCGACATTTGAAACACTGAACTTGTCCCTCAGAACTTTTCTTATCCTTTGAGAAGTTCTCTTGGCTTCTTGACTTGTAGCTTGAGAATCCCTTGCCTTTCTTCGACTTTCCGAAGGATGGAGTTTTGCTTGAATTTCCCCTTCGAAAGTTGCGGCGAAACTTCCTTGTCAAGAGAGCGAGCTGCTTCTCAAAGTCCTCCATAGAAATGTTCTCGTCGTCGTCCGAGGAGGATGAATCCGCGTCTTCTTCTTTAGTTGATTTCAATGCGTAACCTGAAGACTTAGAAGAGGATGCCTTTCCAGAAGAATAGTTAGTAGGAAAAGTCATTTCATAAGTTTGTAAAGCACCTACTAATTCTTCTACACGCATTTCGTCCGGGTGTTTAATTGTTTCAATGGCTGCAACCTTCGGGCGAAATCGTTCAGGAAGAGTTCTTAGAATTTTTCTTACAACTTTAAATTCTGGAATCTTCTCTCCCAAGTTAGCACATGAGTTCACGATGTCTTGCAATCGTGTGTAATAGTCAGTGAAGGATTCATTCTCTGCCATAGAGATAGAGTCAAACTTGCTCGTAAGCATTTGCAGTTTCTGAATCTTCACTAGGTTAGTTCCCTCATGCGTAACTTGAAGAACATCCCAGATTTCTTTCGCAGTCTCACATGCCGAGACGCGAGAGAACTCAGTTTGTGACAAAGCATTAAATAGAGCATTAATCCCTTTGCCATTGTAAGAAGATAAGTCTATCTCTTCCTTGGTCCATTTCGACCTAGGTTTTAAGGTGCGAACATCATCTAAAATTTCAGTTGGATTAGACCATCCTAATTCAATTGATTGCCACACCCTTTCGTCGATGGAAATTAAGAAAGCTTTCATCCGTACTTTCCAGTACGCATAATTAGTTCCATCAAAGAAAGGGGGTCGATTGATGTTTCCACCTTCAACCATTGTTTACAACCCTATTCCCGCTCTGATACCACTTGTTGGGTTTAGGTTAATAAGGATCTAATAGGGAAAAAAACACCTAGAGGGGGGTGAATAGGTGTAAACAATAAACACTCAAAAATCATTGTGCGATAAAACCCAATGCGGAAAAATAAAAGAACACACAAGATTTTTACGTGGAAAACTCCAAACCGGAGTAAAAAACCACGGGACCGATAACACGGCGAAATCCACTAGAGTTAACACACGTACAAGGTGATATAACGTACTCACAGACGACTCAACCTTTTACCATACGCCCCTAGTCGATCTTCTCCGCTCGCTCCGCAACGCTTCTCGAATCCACGATCCGCCGCCAACGCTGAATCCACAGCGTCCAACGTCGAATCCACGACGTCCGACCGAATCCACGGTCTTCACCCAATGGTACGCTTCGAATCCACGAACGCACCTCGCTCCGAATCCACGAGAGCGATAACACCTTGAATCCACAAGGCCACGCGAGTCCACGCGCCGATTTTGGGGTAAATCGTTGTTTGTTTGGGTGGTGATGATCCGCCGAATACTTAGATCAAGAGTAGATCGGAAATACCATCTAAGTATTCATTAGTTTGATTCAACTCAAGATATGAGTATGAAAATCCTAGAATCAAACTAATCAATATAGATGAAGAACCATTAAATAGATCTAATGATTTCCGTTCTTCTCTATATGTGGATCTAAGGCCGTATAAAATGATATTTGAAAATGACGGCTCTTTTTCCGATATGTGGATTGCCCTAGAAATGAAAAGGAAGGGCTATTTATAGGTTAGAAACCCTAGGAAGAATATTCGGATCAAAAACAAACTTTTCTGGAAAGTTTTACGGGCGACGATCCGGACTGCGCAAGTCACGATCCGGATCGCTTACGCGTAGAGAGCAATTTCCAGAAAACCGCCTGTTCGGGATCCGGATCATAATCTACGATCCGGATCGTTCATACAGTTTTACCAGAACAATGTGTTCGGGATCCGGATTGAGATTCCACGATCCGGATCGTTCAAGCCAACAGGTAAAACTCATGTTCGGGATCCGGATCATCAAATGCCATGATCCGGATTGAACTAGTGTATGAACGAACACCCTTCGGGATCCGGATTGAAACGACATGATCCGGATCCTGAACATGTCCCATGTCCAGTTTTTGATGAATATGCAGTTAAAACCTCTTCCGGGTGTTTCTACACTATAAGAAGTATTCGGATCATCACAAATTATTTAGTTTAACGTACCTGATCCTTTTGAATTCTTCTTTCTTGAGATTGAGGTATATGATCCAGAGTTTCTTCATCTTCAATCTTCAAGACTTAAACTATTCACGAAATACGCCAACTCAAATTCCGTAACATAGGTTTCCAAGTCCTCCCTGAACTCAACCTAGGCTATGATACCACTCTAATCTGTCACGCCCGGATCGAAATGCGATCGGGGCCAGCCAACAGATCCGCCGTCCCTACGGGATCCCCCGTAGAAACGTCCGTCTAACTGCAAATGATCATCTATACTACCAGTATCAGAGATGAAGTGAAAATACTGAACTGAAATAAACCACTCAGAGTATAGTACAGACCAAGTCCTCACATAATACATAAGTCACTCCAAAATAAAGAAAAGTACAACTCGATCCTCACTACAAGATCACTCGACACATCTCTCAAAAGGTGAGGGTACAGCTATTCTCAGAAGACACCTGGTAGGGATCTAACTCGCGACTCCCTTACCTCGATCAGCTGGATCAGCAACCTGTGCAACCGGAACAGAAGTAGAGGTCCCTGGGGAAAAGACACCACGACGGGTGTGAGAACTACATCCCCAAGTAGTTCTCAGTGGGAGCCGCCAACAAGCCCGACGGTCTGCCCACTAAGTCCACTAGAGGCATAAAGTAACATATGCTACACGGGAAGGAAAATGCTGGTAAAATAACTCTACAGCTACTATGCCTCTAACTAGATGCTCAAGATGAAACAGGAGAGAACTGGTACCACTACCTACTCCCTACTCAAATCACCCAATCTACAATGACTGCCACAACGGGTCCAGTCAAACCTGCGCCAACCTACTGCCGTTACGTCCCGGAGGAGCGAACTTACGTAGGACGTCCGTGGCTGCCAAACAGGCCCAGCCAGAAGGACTGCATCGACAAAACCGCAATAGCAAGTAACCCGCCTAGCTCCGGAGTGGCACTCGAGGGGCGCGACCCCACCGAGTAAAGTATCTGCGCATCTGTGTCGAGCTCAATGTGGCCCATGCAGGCTATAGTCCAAATCCACGATCAACAAGATCGACTGTAACCAACAAACCCTGTCTCACTCACCGGCTGGAACACGACACAGCCGAGACCTCCCTGTCCCTCAGACAGTAATCAAAAGACACTCTGATCAATAACTCCCTATCTGACTCCACTCGGTCCCCCGACACGAGTGTAAATGCACCCCACGACAACCCGACCCCTCGGCCCCCTATCAGGGCGAGGCGGGATCTATGTCCAGAAAGAAATAATAATGACAGTGTGAGAGTGTCTAAAGCAGTAAAATGACCTAGCCCAGGTTGGAGTTTTCTACAAGACTGGTTGAACATGCAGCATATGACGGGGGGGCTAGGTCAAGTCCAAATATAGCAATAACGAATATATGGTGGAGGAATAATAAAATCGCATGCTCAACTGTATATACCAGAGTCTGAAATCAAACTTTCTAACATGCTATACAGGGAATAGAGGAACGTGAAATCCCTACACAGCTAGACTTAATGTGCAGATCGCAAGACTGGAAGACAAAGCCACCCACCTGATCAGTCGCACTGTCCAAAGTCCCACAGCTGATAATACCAAAGATGGCAGCTACACAGAGTCCACTGGGTCCAACACAGTCCACTCTGCTCCTGGGTACAAAAACCAAACTGTTGTTACATAATATTCCTCCCAAAACCGTCGGATTTAACATACAGTAATTCAGCGGCAAAGATGGCCAGAAATCACCTGCTGAAAGTCCTCAGAAAAATCCGAATAAAATATGCCCGCGATCTACGCGTCGATAGCTTCGAAACGACTACCTGCACGCCCAAATCCGATTATCCTACGCTGAGAAATAAATCCGGCAAGAAAATAACCTCCAACCCAACTGTAGAAATTTCCCCAGATCAACATTCGGAAAGAGAGAAGGTTCTCACCTTCGAGGCAATCTCCTAAAGTCCTGAGAAAAATCCAGGAGATTCCTCGCGACGAGTAGATGAATTTAGCCTCTTGAATCACCCAGATCCGATGTCGGTACGCGAAGATATGGCCAAAACACTGTGTCGCTGTCCAAAAAATCCGCAAAGAAAGAGAGGCAACAGAAAGCTCAAATATCTCTAAAATCCGAAAAGAATCTGGGCAAACTTTGAATATCAAAGTAAGAGTCCTACCTATCGTGAAGCTAACGGCGCAAAAATCGTCGAAATCGGGTGTCGGATAAAGCCAGGAGAGTCTGCGCACCGAGAAGATGCAAAACGGGTCGAAGAAGAACGAAGCGCGCCGCGCCGGAAAACGGCCAACCTCGGAAACCGTGCACCACCACAAATCCGGCAAGCTACAGTTGGAAAGATCTCTGGCAGAGGAACAACTCTCCTTAAGGGTCCACTGCGAAATTCCCATAGGAAATAGGTGAAAAATGGGCTCAAACCGGATAAACAAGCCTAAATAAGGCTTAACGGGTTCTCGGTTTAAATCCAATAACCCGGGACGATCCGGCGCGGCCCGGGTCGGACCAGCCGCCGTCCGACGCGCCCGGACGCCCGCCACGTACCCCCCAGAACAGGGTACGGCGTGCGGGCCTCTGCGCGCGCGCCACGCGCCCTGCCCCGCTACGGCGGCGGGGCGACGCGGGTGGCGACGCGTGGCGCTTGCCACGCGTCGCCGCTCCGCCGCCCCCGCTCACCGCTGATGAGCCCCGTGGGCCGGGAGCACCAAGGCCCGCCAATACCAGGGCGCCACGCGTCCTGCGCCCGGTCCACGCGCCGCTCCGCACTTTTCCCTGGACCGAGCCGCGCGCACCCGCCAATCCCATTGTGCCACGTGGCCCGCCCCGCGGTCCATACACCCGCGCTCATTTCCCGTGGACCGAGCGGCGTGGGCCGGCCAATAAAAAGCCGCCACGTGGCACCAGCCGGTCCACGGTCACTCCCATGCACCCGTTTTTCCCCCGAAACTTCCGGTAGCCCGTTTTTGGTCATCCGGACTCCAAATTTGGCAAACAAATAGCCGTTTTCAAGTGTTTTTCCGTGCTGAATCCAGTTCTAACCTCAGTTTGGCCAAAATCCTTCCTGAAATTTCGGCAAACACAGCCGAAGGCCAAAACAGTAAAAGATACATCTCAGGTCCAACAGTAGCACATCTTTGATGCACCTTGGGCCAGAGACACCAACAATAGGTGGTTCTAAACCGCAGATTCAGTCGGAAAACTACATGGGATTTACGGTCTCCACATCCTTCCCCACTAAAAGGGAGTTTCGTCCTCGAAACAAAAGGAAGGTAAACCTGCGTACCTCAAACAGGAATCTCGAACAGAGAAGGGTAGGTATCCCGCATCCGCCGTCTCCAGCTCCCAGGTAGCCTCTCGCTCCCCATGGTGCTCCACTGGATCTTCACAAGGAATGGGCCCGGTTGCGCAACTCTCTCACCTCACGAGCCAGAATTCGCAACGGCTGCTCCTCGTAACCAAGATCCTCGCCAATCTCCAGAGAAGTGAAGTCGATAACTTGTGAAGGGTCGAAGACGTATCTCCTCAAAGCTGAGACATGAAAAACATCATGGACTCCATCCT
>CM054940.1:23275805-23295805 GCA_029168755.2 Tillandsia fasciculata
TTTGTCCCAAGCAAACATAAATGAACTACAAATTAATCATACTAAAATGAACTGAGGCTGGCTCGATCCATTCCACGATTTAGTTTAAACTAAATAAGAAGGGTTTTGTGATTCGTTCTTCAACCTTTTCACTTGTCAATTTTAACATGGCCAAATAAGTAACATGCATGTTTCTTTTAATTCAAAAATTAAAGTAATACTTACAATAATATATGAAACTTCTCCTTTTATTTCTTTTATCCAACAATCTAAAATTTGTACTAGGAGTGGCTAAACACACACACTCTCTCTCTCTCTCTCTCTCTCTCTCTCTCTCTCTCTCTCTCTTGGATCCCAAATGAAATAATTCATGAAAAATTATTGTGTTTCAAAGGGTGTGTGGAATGATCAGCTCAAAAGTATAAAATTAGGCATTATACAAACTAATTATTTGGTGGTGCATGGCTAATGTGGGTGGACCATGATCCAAGCTTCTTCTTTTTTTTTTCCATGAAGGTGCTCTTTATTCTTGTGCTTGGGACAATCATCTTTCCTTTCACTGTTTGATACTGGGGTTTGAACTGTTTACAAAGCCAACTTGCACAAAACTAGTACAACCCTAATGTAGCTATAACAACGGGCCTAAATTATTAATTCAAAAAATTTAAACTTAATTATTATTATATTATATATGGTCCATATATATAGTCTCCGAGACTATTGGAGTTGGGGTCTCCCATTCCCTTCCATTTGATGTGGAACTATTAAGGTTGGAGTCCCATTCGTTTCTGTGATGTTGGGGTTAGGGTTTCACGCCCGTTTAACACTTTTGATTGATAAATTAGTTTCGATACTAAATATAACAATTCGAGTTTCGATACTAAATATAACGATCCGACCCACTAACAATAATAATTCGTAGGATTCAAATCATCAATCTAAAATATTTAAATCCAATTATTGTTATTCGTAAGATTCAAATTATAGGCCCCAATATTTTAATTATTATTATTAGAGTTCATAGTCTCTTATATATCAAATCATAATTTTATTTCGATCTGATGTGGGACGATTAAAATTTCACACCAAATTAATAAAATGACATTCTTATAATCAGTGCGTAAAATTTACTATCCTTTTTGGTGTACCAGCAGTAGCATTGCTTATTTATAATAAACTAAGATGCATGTTTGGTCTTCAAACTATAAGATGCGTAACACTTTGATACTCAAATTTTAATATATTATAATTTCTATTTTGAACTTTACAAATTATTATAATCAACTTGTGATGATCCGAATCTCCGCGGAGATTTTGCGGAGTGATCAGTGGCTTTTGGAGGCCTTTATTGTGTGTTGGAGATGGTGGCGCACGAATCGGACCTCACAATTGGACCCGGCGCGAAAATTGGATTAAGTTTGCCTATCCGAATGCCTTCATCAAATTTAGAAGTGGATTCTTGCAAAACGGACATCGAATTTGGATTCAGCGCGCGTAAATGGTCAAAATCGGCTATTTGAATGTATTTTTCGGGATCCGGACGCCCTAAAACGGAGTATGGGCAGGTTTACTATAGCTCGGGCAGGCGCCCGAGCGCGGCGGGGCGGCCGCGCGAAGGCGCGGAGCGGTCTTGGGCAGGCGCAGGCCGCCACGGGGGTGCGGGCAGGCCGGTCCACGGCCCAGGCGTGTGCATCGGGGCCAGTGGGCGTGTGAGCAGGCCACATGGCGCAACCTCATTGGTCGAGCCGCTTGCGTTCAGCCATTGGCGGGCGGGCCATGTAGCGCAACCCCATTGGCCGGGCGGCGAACTCGGTAGACGCGGTGCGTGGTGCCGCACATACACCTCGCCGTGCTCCCGGCTGCCACGTGGCGGATGGCCGCCACATGGATTCGGGCGCTCACTGTGGATTTCAGGCGCCTGAAAGTTGGGCCCAAATCCGAATTCCATTCTTTTTGGATTTCAGCTATAAATAGCCCCCTTTGAGCAGCTATTTCGGGTTTTTGGGATTTTCTCTTGGGGCCTTCTTCGGCAGGGAGCAAGATCTACAAGTCTTTTTCAGTTCTTGGGGTTTCAGGGGATTTTTGGAGATCATTTCATATTTTTCCTCCCGACTTCGCGATCTTCGATGTTTCTTCGATACAGATCTTTTTGTCGGCTCTTCGTCTGCGGCTCCCGCTAGCTGAGCTTTTAGAGTTTTTTGTCGATTTTTGTGGTGGCATTTCCACGACAGGTAGGCATTCGATTTTGATACTCACGGCTTTTCTCCGTTTTGAGTTTTATGGGATTTCTCGCAGCATCTTTAGACCCCCTTTTTGCGGTTGCATTTTCTGGACAGCGGAGAAGTAATCTTGCATTTTCTCAGCCTACGATTGTCAGAAACGGAAGTTTAAGGACTCGATTTCTATCTACATATTATTTTTTTTTTGTATATATAATGTAAGATGATAAATATTTTATTTATTTATTTATTTAATTTTTTTTTGGGGGGGGACCATGCTGTCTCACTTTCTTTACTTAGTTCATTCTTGTAGTAGATAGCATACTACATTTTTCTCAAAAAAAAAATTAATAAATATATATAATTTTTTTGAATAATATTAATAAATTATGCAAGGTGGAGAATTTTTTTCTTAAAATATATAAATAATCAATTAAAAATTTTATTAATTTTCATTCGTATGAAAAATATTGTCACGCCCCGGGGTCAAAACTGCGACCCGGGCCCGCCAACAGATCCGCCGCCCCTACGGGAAGCCCCGTATAGACGAAGCGTCAAACCTGCAAAAAGAATGATAGTATAGCTATACAGATATCAGAGCTGAAAAGTAAACTACTGAAATAAAATAATACAATTATCGAATAGTACAAGTCTGAAGCTCACTACAAAAGTCTCTCAAAATACAACTCTCAAAAGTAACAACTACTAAATCCAGCAGACTGTACAACAAGCTCCAAAAAAAGGGGGGGGGGGGGGTACAGCTATACTCCAATGACGGGTAGGGAACTAGCTCGTGACTCCCTTACCTCGATCAACAACAGAGGGATCAGCAACTCCCGTAGAAGGCTCTGCAAAATAAAGAAGAGGAAAAAGAAAGGGAAAAACCCCCAGCGGGTGTGAGAACTACAACCAACAGTAGTTCTCAGTGGGTACCGCCACCAAGCCCGACGGTCTGCCCACTAAGTCTACTAGAGGCATAAAGTAACAAATGCAATACTGAAAGGAAAGGAGCTGGAAAATAACTCTACAGCTACTATGCCTCTATCTAAATGCTCAAGAAGTGGAACAGATGGAAACATGATGCATCTACTAACTCTCAAATATAATCACCCAATCCACACTGACTGCCACATGGGGTCCAATCAAACCTGCGCCCACCTACTGCCGCACATCCACAAGAGGACGGGTCTACCGTAGGGCGTCCGTGACTGCCAAAACTGGCCCAGCCAGAGGGACTGCGTCGACAAGTCGCGATAGCAAAGTAACAGGCCAAACTCCGAAGTGGCACTCGAGGGGCGCGACCCCACCGAGGAAAGTATCCGCGCATCTCTGTTGAGCTCAATATGGCTCATGTAGGCTATAGTCCAATCCACGATCAACAAGATCGACAGTACCCGAATCACCTCTCTAACTCACTAACAGGAAACACTCGTACAGTCAGGACCGCTGTCTACCCAACGGCTCCCCGAAAAGAACATCAACTCGATATGCAAACTCACTAGCTGGGTATACTTCACAGCCAACAACAATGAAGGGTTCGAGAACCCCGAAAGATTAGAACCTACAACCCAAATCAAACAAGAACAGGCTCTGGGCATAGCTCCTCGTTGTTCTCGACCCAGAGAAGAAGGCAGTCCTTAGAACCCAGACCACTCGAATCCTCTCGAATGGGAGAGTTTATAGGAAAAGTGTGACATTTATTACTGAAAACCATTTTTCACTCAAACCCACGTGGGGTGAGGACTAAAAATAGTTCCTTTTTGAAAAACCATCTTGATTTGAGGAAAACCCATTTTTAATGATTTTTAGAGTTTTTAGGAAAAATAGTTAGAAAATAAGTTTTTATACCCAAACCTCGAAGAAGGGCTAATGCCTTCGTCCAATCAAACAAGAACAGACTCCGGCAACACCTCGATGTTTGGAAGAAAATATTGGTTGACTAAAATCATGTGTGTGTCCAAAAGGTTCTGGGTTCATGGTCCTGCTAACACTGGTATACTACTGCCACTAACACAGTGGCGACATATAAAACAAGGAAACAAGACATCTCGGGACCACCGTTTCATCCAAACGGCTCCCGCCACAGATAAAAGACTAACTACATCTACCAGACTCCACTCTACTCCCAAGCACGAGTGTAACATTCATCCCAGAGTAAAAGAAAACCCGACCACTCGGCCTACTATCCGGGCGAGAATAACACTATGTCCAGAAATATAGTATAACGTGTGGATGTCTAAAATATAAATAAACCTAGCCCAAGTGAGGGTTTTCTACTGGTCTAGTTATACATGCAACATATGATGGGATGCTAGGCCAAGTCCCACAGATAACATTAATTAATCAGATTTATGAGGTAGTAAATCAGCATAATCATCAAAGCAACTTAAGGAGTATCAATTCTCACTATTTAGCATGCTTCCTAATACAATAGAATTAATGAACTGTCCATTGGTTTTGGAGACGAAGCAACCCACCTGAAAGTGCAAAGCTATCACGTCCCGGGGTCGAAACTGCGACCCGGGCTCGCCAACAGATCCGCCGCCCATACGGGAAGCCCTGTATAGACGTAGTGACTAACCTGCAAAAGATCATCTATACTAACAGATATCAGAGCTGAAAAGTAAATGCGGAAAAATAAAAATAAATACAACTCCAAAATAATATACAACACAGTCCTCACCTCAAATACATAAAGTCTCTCAAAAGCAGAAGAAGAGTAAAGCTCGATACCTCACTACAAAAGTCTCTCAACATACAACTCACAAAAACTGATACGGGGTACTTCTACTCTCTCTCAGGGGACGACCGGTAGGGATCTATCTCGCGACTCCCTTACCTCGATCTGAAGAAGTAGGATCAGCAACTGGAGCAGCAGGAACAAGAGCAGAAGTCCGTGGGGAAAAGACACCACGACGGGTGTGAGAACTACATTCCACAGTAGTTCTCAGTGGGTGCCGCCAACAAGCCCGATGGTCTGCCCACTAAGTCTACTAGAGTCATAAAGTAACAAATGCAGTGCTGGAAGGAAAAGCTAGTAAAGTAAACTCTACAGCTACTATGCCTCTATCTAGATGCTTAAGAAGTGGAACAGAAAGAAACATGGTGCAACAACTAACTCTCAACTCAGATCACCCAATCTAAACTGACTGCATCCTCGGGTCTAGTCAAACCTGCGCCTACCTACTGCCGTTACATCCACGGAGGACCGGACTTACGTAGGACGTCTGTGACTGCCAAAACTGGCCCAGCCAGAGGGACGGTGTCCGTGACTGCCAAAACTGGCCCAGCCAGAGGGACAATGCATCGACAAGTCGCGATAGATAGTATCAGGCCCAACTCCGGAGTGGCACTCGAGGGGCGCGACCCCACCGAGTAAAGTATCCGCGCATCTCTGTCGAGCTCAAATGTGGCTCATGCAGGCTATAATCCAAATCCTCGATCAACAAGATCGGCTGTAACCAACAAAACACTGTCTCACTCGCAGGCTGGAAAACTACATAGCCGAGACCCACTATCACTCTGACGGCTCCCAGAAGAACCCCGATCTACAGACTGCTATCAGACTCCACTCGGTCCCCAAACACGAGTGTAAATGCATCCCACAACAACCCGACCTCTCGGCCCACTACCCGGGCGAGGAAAACTCTAAGTCTAGGATGAAATATAGAATAGTGGTGTGGGAATGTCTAGAGCAATAAAAACCTAGTCCAAGTTGGAGTTTTCTACAGTCTGGCTGAACATGCTGCATATGGCGGGGGTGCTAGGTCAAGTTCCAAGATAACAATAATTAACAGGATGTAGGAAAATAATAAATCACATGATCATCTGAAAACATCAGGAACATCAATTTTCACAGACTAGCATGCTATCAATATACTATTCTAATCATGCAAGTTCCTACACATATAGAATTAATGTGCAATCCGTGAATCTTGAAGACATGGCCACCCACCTGAAGAACTGAACTGTCCAAAGTCCCACAGCTGAAAATACCAGGAAATCAATACCTCCAACTCCAACGGGTCCAGCAATACCCGCAAACCCTCCTGGGTACAACACAAGGCTAACAATTACACTTTATTCCAAAATTTAACCAAACAAACCCAACATACAAATCAGCCCCAAAGATGCCAATTTTTCACCTACAGACAGGACTCCGAAAATTCCGATAAAAATACCCCTGCGATCGTCGCGTCGAGACCTTCGAAACGGGTACCTGCATGTCCAATTCCGAGCCCCGTAGGCCAAGTTAAAATTCCACAGTACAAGTGCGCAAAAATCTCACAACCACATAACTGTAAGCTCATGCACAGATAAAGGAAAAAAGTACACCTCCAGGAAGATCTCGGAAAAATCCAAGAAAAATACGGTGATAATCCTTGCGACGAGTAGATGAAAAAAGTGTAAAGGCTCGTCTCGATCCGACACTCGAGTGCGGAGATAAAATTCCGGCAAGGTGCTGCTATCAAGGGAAAAAATCCAGTAGCTAAGGGGGTTAAAAACGTACCAGGAATCCCTATAAAAGCTCAGATGCGAGAAAAGTGAACAATACGAAAAACATAGGCCTACCTCTCGTGGATCCAACGCCGCAAAAATCGTCCAAAAATACAGTCGGGGTAGCTCTGTGGACCCCACAGACTGAAGTGCGACGATAATGGGCCTCCAACAGAATATCGTCGCTCTGCGCTACGGTGTCGAAGTTGTCGACGCCGCGGCCTCCAAAAATTCCGGGCTTCCTTGACCAGATGCGCAACAAGGTAAGCTTCAACTTTGATGAAGGGTGCTAAGTCTAAAAAGCTCGAAAAAAGCCTGAAAAGGGTGAGTAAATGGCCTATTTATAGGCTCAAACCCGGAAAAAATCAAAAAACCACGAAATTAGGCTTTTGGGCCCAATTTCCGGGCGCCCGAAAGTTTCGGGCTGCTACAGTGTTGGGCCCGGCCCAACACTGTGCATGCCCGAAACTCCCCGGATGCCACGTGGCCCGCCGAACAGCGAACAGCTGCGCGGGCCACTCAAGGACGGCCACGTGGCCCAAAGCCGGTCAATATGGCGGTTGGCGCCCGCCAATGCGCGGGCGCCACGTGTCTCGCCGGGGAACCCGCCGACCGGTCACCGCCTCGCCGGTCGCGCGGCATGGCCCCCACATGCGCACGCGCCCCGAGGCACCAGCGCACCCTCCCGTGCACCGCGCCTGATGCGCCCGCGAATCAAAGGGTGACACGTGTCCCCTACACCCGGTCCACGAACCCTACTTCGGAATTCCGTGGACCGCGCCGCGTGCACCGACCAACCGGAGGCTGCCACGCGTCTCCCGCCTTGGTCCATGCACCGCCGCGCTCGCTCGGTAGACCGCGCGCCTTGAGCCCGCCAATCAGGCGATGCCACGTGTCCCTGTGCCGGGTTTGTGCACCCAGCCGCGCTGCTCTGTGGACCGAGCACTGAAAACCGGCCAATGACAGGCCGCCACGTGGCATGCCGGCGGTCCATGGCCCCTCCCATGCACCAAAAGCCAATAAAAACTTCCGGGAGTCCGTTTTTGGGCATCCGGACTCAGAATCAAACAAGCAAATAGCCGTTTTTAAGCGTTTTTCCGTGCTGAATCCAATTCCAACCTCTGTTTGGCCTAAAACCTTTTCAAAATTTTGGCAAATGTAGCCGAAGGCCAACACAACTAAGAAAATAACTCACATGGTCCATCTGTGGCATCCCTTTGATGCACCATGGGCCAGATACACTGACACTATGTGTTCTAACAGTGGATTCACCGGAAAAAGGTTGCATGGGAACTAGGTCCACTACATCCTCCCCCACTAAAAGGAAGTTTCGTCCCCGAAATAAAGAAAAACAAAATAGACGTACCTCAACCGGAAGTCTCGAACAGAAAGGGGTAGGTATCTCTCATCACTGTCTCTAGCTTCCAAGTAGCCTCTCGCTCCTCGTGATTGCTCCACAAGATCTTCACATATGGAATGGTCCGGTTGCGCAATTCCCTCACCTCACGAGCAAGAATTCGCAACGGGCGCTCCTCATATACCAAGTCATCGCCGATCTCCAAATAAGTGAAGTCAATCACGTGCGACGGGTCAAAAACATATCTCCTCAGAACCGAGACGTGGAAAACATCGTGAACTCCGGCGAGACGTGGAGGTTGGGCAACTCTGTAAGCCACAGGGCCAACTCTGTCAAGTACCTCGAACGGTCTAATAAAGCGGGGACTGAGCTTCCCACGAACTCCAAATCTTCGGACCCCTTTCGAAGGCGAGACCTTCAAAAAGACATGATCACCAATCTGAAACTCTAGGTCTCGCCGTCGAGTATCAGCGTAGCTCCTCTGACGACTCTGTGCTGTCTCAAGATGTCGGCGAACTAATCTGACTTTCTCCTCAGCCTCCAAAAGTAAATCTGGTCCCAAAGTCCTCCTCTCACCCACGTCACTCGAATACAAGGGCGACCGACACTTGCATCCATACAACGCCTCAAACGGAGCCATCTGAATGCTTGCCTGATAGCTGTTGTTGTACGCAAACTCAACCAATGGTAAGTGTCGGTACCACCCTCCTCCAAAATCCATAACGCACGCTGTCAACATATCCTCTAGGGTCTGAATGGTGCGCTCGGACTGACCATCAGTCTGTGGGTGGAATGCAGTGCTAAACCTGAGCTGGGTCCCCAAGGCTGACTATAAACTCTCCCAAAAGTGAGATACAAACCTCGGGTCCCTATCTGATACAATCGAGGCGGGTACACCGTGTAGCCTCACCACCTCATCCAAATACAACTGTGCCAGACGCTCCAACGGCCAAGTCATCTGTACAGGCAGGAAATGTGCAGACTTGGTGAGTCTATCCACAATAACCCAAACCGCGTCGGCTCCACTCTGCGCCCTCGGTAGTCCAGTGACGAAATCCATAGTGATGTGGTCCCACTTCCACTCGGGAATTGGAAGACTCTGCAACTTGCCAGCAGGAACCCGGTGCTCTGCCTTCAATTGCTGACAAGTTAAACAGTGAGTCACAAATCTCCCAATGTCCCGCTTCATTCCGGACCACCAAAAATATGCCTTGAGGTCCTTATACATCTTAGTACCACCAGGATGAATGATATAAGGTGTATAATGGGCCTCCCTAAAAATCTGGTCTCTGATCTCATGATCTGTAGGCACACACACTCGGTTCCTGTACCGCAGTACTCTCGAGCTATCCACTGTAAAATTTCCTATCTGATCTGCCTGAATCTGTGATCTGATCCTCGTCAAGTGGGGGTCCTCACTCTGTGTCTCCCTAATCCTGTCCAACAGAGTGGGCTGCAAGACCATAGACATAAGTCTAGCAGAGACCCCAGGGGATACCATCTCAATCTGTAGCCGCCTCATTTGCTCAACAAGCGGTGCCTGCTGTGTGATCAACATGCTCAAACTCTGCACTGACCTCCGACTCAAAGCATCTGTACAACATTGGCCTTGCCGGGATGATAAAGGATGCTCACATCATAGTCCTTTAGCAACTCCAACCACCGGCATTTAGCTCTTTTTGAGTAAACAAGTACTTCAAACTCTTATGATCAGTATAAATCTCGCAGTGCTCACCGTAGAGGTAATGTCGCCACAGCTTCAATGCGAACGCCACAGCTGCAAGCTCCAAATCATGAGTAGGGTAATTCTTCTCATAATCCTTTAATTGCCGGAAAGCATAAGTAATTACCCTACAATGCTGCATTAAAACACATCCCAATCCGCTGTGAGAGGCGTCACTATAAATGACGAATCCATCTCCCATCACTGGCAATACAAGAACGGGTGCTGAAATCAATCTCCTCTTCAGCTCCTCAAAACTCTGCTGGCACTGCTCAGTCCAAACAAACCTCGTCCCCTTCCTAGTCAAACAGGTAAGGGGGGTAGAGAGCTTCGCAAAGCCCTCTACAAACCGACGGTAATAGCCTGCCAAGCCCAGAAAGCTCCGAACCTCAATAACCGTCGTCGGTCTCGGCCAATCCCGGACAGCATCAATCTTCGTCAGGTCGACTGCCACTCCTGCGGCTGATACGACATGGCCCAAAAATGCAACCTCCCGGAACCAAAACTCGCACTTTTTAAACTTGGCATACAGCTTCTTCTCTCGCAGAAGCTGCAGCACTACCCTCAAGTGCTCCTCATGCTCCACATCTCTCCGGGAGTAGATCAAGATGTCGTCGATGAATACAACCACAAACTGGTCCAAGTACGGCTGGAACACCCGGTTCATCAAATCCATAAATGCAGTAGGGGCATTAGTCAAACCAAAAGGCATAACATTGAACTCATAATGCCCATACCGGGATCTAAAAGCCGTCTTGGAGATGTCCTCGGCCCTCACCCTCAGCTGGTGGTAATCTGACTGAAGATCAATTTTCGAGAACACTGAAGCACCCTGCAACTGATCGAACAAATCATCTATCCGTGGTAGGGGATACTTGTTCCGGATGGTCACTTTGTTCAGCTCCCTGTAATCCACACACAATCGAAGCGACCCATCATTCTTCTTCACAAATAACACTGGCGCTCCCCACGGAGAAACACTAGGCCTAACAAAGCCCCTGTCCATCAGATCCTGAAGCTGAGCCTTTAATTCCCTCAACTTGGCAGGTGCCATCCGATAAGGTGCCTTTAAGATTGGTGCGGTTCCTGTAATCACATCAATCACAAACTCTATCTCCCTCTCCGGCAGCAAAGTCGTCAACTCTGGGGGAAACACATCTGGGAACTCGCGGACAATAGGAATATCCTCGAGCCCCAATGCCGCCGTAGGCACCTCCACAATCGTCGCCAAGAAAGCGGTGCAGCCTCTGCTTATCATCCGTCTAGCCCTCGCCGAAGAAATAGTTACTGCAAACAAGGAGCTCTGGCAGCCTCTGAAAACAAACTCCTCCTATCCCGGCTCGCGGAGGGTCACGGTCCTCTCTCTACAGTCAATGGTGGCAAAATACCGCGACAACCAATCCATGCTAAGTACAACATCGAAATCCTGGAGCTGCCGCAAGACAAGCAAGTCTGCCGGCAAAATTCAGGGTCCCAGCTATACAGGGCAATCCCTACAATACTCCTCGACATGCAAGACATGATCTGGAATCTGAACCTCTAATGCATGCGATAAAAAAACAACCTCTATACCATATAGGGATGCAAATTCTCTACTAATGAATGAGTGCAAAGCACCGGTGTTAAAAAGAGCTCGAGTATGAACTGCAGAAATCAAAATAATACCTGCGACGACGTGATCAGCCGCTGAAGCATCCTCAACCTGAGCGGCATAGACTCGCCCGCTTGGCGTTGGGGGTCGTCGCTCTGGCTGTCGCGAGGAAGATGAAGCATGATCTGGCCTACCGTAGGCCGCAGAAGGTCCTGCCGACTGGTGAGGAACAGAGGGTGCTAAAGCTGAGGAAGGAGCTGGATGACCTGCTTTGGGGCATGAACTCTAGAAGTGACCGGTCTGCCCGCAACAAAAACAACGGCCCTGCCTCTGCGGGCACTGGATCGGTGAGTGCGGCCCTCCAAAAATGACACATCGGTTAGGGCGTGGCTGCCGCGAGGTCTGCTGCTGCTGCGAAGGCTGCTGCTGCCGAGGCGGTCGACGCTGCTGCTGCTGAGGCTGACGAGATGCTCCTGATCTCTGGCGCCCCTGAAATCCACGACCCTGAGGATGGAATCGCGGAGGTCTCGGGGGTCCCTGCCGACTCGACTGCCCCTCCTCCATCGGTGCTGGGCGCTTCGACCCTGGAACTACTATGGGGGCTGGAGCCACCTCCTCCATCACCGCCTCTCCTCGCTCAACATAGAGTGCCTGCTCCATAGAGGCCTCTAGAGTCTGTAATCTGAGTGAACGATCAAACTGATATAGATCCCGGCGTAACCCTCGCTCAAACATATAAATTCGGTGAGCCTCATCCTTGGCCACGTGAGGTACACAAGCCAACAACTGGTTGAAGTCGGCAATGTACTTATGCACGGGCCGATCTCCCTGGCGGAGATTCTTCAGCTGCTCCTCCAACCTCAGACGAACACTCTCTGGGAAGAAAGCCCCAAGAAAAAGACTGCGGAACTCCGCCCAAGTGAGAAGCTGCGTCCCAGGCGGACCAGCAGGTCGTACACGCCGCCACCAAGCCTCGGCGTTGCGCTCCAAGAAGTTTGTCGCCAAAAGGACCCGAAACCGCTCCTCTATGAACAAACTCTCAAAATGTCGCTCCATAGCCGTGATCCACGACAGCCTCCCACGGCTCCACACTCAGTCCAGAAAATCAAGGCGGATTGAACTGACGGAACCTCATCAATAGATAACCACCTCACGCTGCTCAGCTGGAGCTAAAGGTCCCGTCGACCCAGACGGTGGTTTGCTGGAAACCGGCTCAACAGGAACTGCCGGTGCGGTCTGAACAATAGGGGGTGCCACAACTGGCGAAAAAGGCACAGGTGAACTCTCTGGGGGTGCTACAACCAGCTGCGCCCTTTGCTCCATCATGAGCATCAACCGACCCAAGGCCTCCTCCTGGCGCCGTGAAGCCTCCTCCTAGCGTTGTGATGTCTCCTCCTGGCGCCGAACAGCCTCAGACATCTGTGGCATGTGGGCACGAAGCTCCTGAACCTCACTCTGTTGTCCCTGGCGCCCAACAGATCCGCCGCCCATACGGGAAGCCCCGTATAGACGTAGCGACTAACCTGCAAAAGATCATCTATACTAACAGATATCAGAGCTGAAAAGTAAATGCGGAAAAATAAAAACAAATACAACTCCAAAATAATATACAACACAGTCCTCACCTCAAATACATAAAGTCTCTCAAAAGCAGAAGAAGAGTACAACTCGATACCTCACTACAAAAGTCTCTCAACATACAACTCACAAAAACTGATACGGGGTACTTTTACTCTCTCTCAGGGGACGACCAGTAGGGATCTATCTCGCGACTCCCTTACCTCGATCTGAAGAAGTAGGATCAGCAACTGGAGCAGCAGGAACAGGAGCAGAAGTCCGTGGGAAAAAGACACCACGACGGGTGTGAGAACTACATCCCACAGTAGTTCTCAGTGGGTGCCGCCAACAAGCCCGACGATCTGCCCACTAAATCTACTAGAGGCATAAAGTAACAAATGTAGTGCTGGAAGAAAAAGCTGGTAAAGTAAACTCTACAGCTAGTATGCCTCTATCTAGATGCTCAAGGAGTGGAACAAAAAGAAACATGGTGCAACAACTAACTCTCAACTCAGATCACTCAATTTAAACTGACTGCCTCCTCGGGTCCAGTCAAACCTGCGCCTACCTACTGCTGTTACATCCACGGAGGACCGGACTTACGTAGGACGTCCGTGACTGCCAAAACTGGCCGAGCCAGAGGGACGGTGTCCGTGACTGCCAAAACTGGCCCAGCCAGAGGGACAATGCATCGACAAGTCGCGATAGATAGTATCAGGCCCAACTCCGGAGTGGCACTCGAGGGGCGCGACCCCACCGAGTAAAGTATCCACGCATCTCTGTCGAGCTCAAATGTGGCTCATGCAGGCTATAATCCAAATCCTCGATCAACAAGATCGGCTGTAACCAACAAAATACTGTCTCACTCACAGGCTGAAAAACTACACGACTTGGGAGCTGAAGACGGTGAGGTTGAGTACTTATCCTTGGTATTTGTGACTCCTATTTGAGTTGTGTTAGTTTCTAGGACGAAACTTTCTTTTTTTGGGGGAGGATGTGGGACCCGGATCCCCGCGATGAGGTTACTGGTTGATCAGCTGCTTCTGGAGGCCCATGTTGGGTGATTGAGGTATTTGCTCGCGTATTGGAACCAAGGAATTGACCCGGCATGAGAATGGATCAAGTTCACTTCTCTGAGAATTTTCGATAAAATTTAGTAGTGGTTTCGCGTGAAACGGATATCAAAATTGGACTCAGCGTGAAAGTTGAGTTAAAAACATCTTTCCGGATGCTTTCGGCAATTTTTGGAATTGGAATTTGGCAAAACGCACAGCGGATTTGGATTCAGCGCGCGAAAACGATCGAAACACACTATTTACTTGAATTTTTCAAAGCCCGGATGACTTGGCACGGGTTTCGAGGCAGCAGAGTACTATTCCGGCCGGCCGGGCATCGTCGGCGGCGACGGGCAGCGGCGGAGCGCGCCGGCGCGGGCGGCGAGCAGCGGCTGAGCAGGCGCGGGCAGGCGCGCGGGCGCGCGGGCAGGCGCGCGCGGTGCAGCGGAGGAGCGTGCCACGTGGTGTTTCCTAATTGGTTTGGAGTGGACACGTGGCATCGTGGTAGTGGCTGGTGCACGGGCGCGGTCCACAGAGCGGGCGGCAGGTTCCTCCGGGCGCGTGCGTGGCATGGTCGCCAGCAACGCGACGTGCGCACACGTGGGCACGCCGACCGAGGCGAAACGCGCGGGAAGGCGGCGTGGGGGGCCTGGCCACATGTCGCGAGGGGAACGGCTGGGTTTGGTGTTTGCTGTGCGGCGTGCCACGTGGCACTCAGGGATTGGCCCGATTGGCTGTTTACTGTTCTGGGACACGTGGCGCTTTAGGGTTGATTCGAGCTTTGATGGTTCGGGGTACGTTTTCGGTGTACTGTAGCAGTCCGAAAGTTTCGGGCGCCCGGAAACCAGGACACAGATGGAATTATCTCATTTGTTTGGATTTGGCTATATATATCCCCTCTTTGGCCTGCGATTTGAAGGTTTTCCCGAGCTTTTCTCCCTCTGAGCCTTGAAGGAAAAATGTTCCCCTCTCTCTCCTCCACCCTTCGATAAAGTTTCAGATTTTTTGGAGGTCTCGACATCCGCTCTTTCTGCGACGCGGCGCACAGCGACGTTTCTTGGATTTCGGCTCCCACCGTCACTTTTCGGTCAGAGAGGCACCCTGGATCACTCCGATGGTTTTTTGAGCCAATTTTTGTGGTAGCGCGTTCACGAGAGGTACGTCTTCGATTTTCGTATTGATCACTTTGTCTCGATTTGAGTTCTTGGCATGGTTTACGAGGTATCTCTGAGCCACTATTTTGCTGGTGGATTTTTGGACAGCGGAGTTTAAAGACTCGATTGATATATACGCTTCGAGAGGATCGCCGTCGTATTTTTATTGGAATTTTTGGAGATTATCTTACAGGTGATAATTAACCTTCTTTCGGACTGGTTTCCAACAGATTTTGGACAGTGTACATTTTGACTTGCCGCAGTGTTCTAATTGTATCTTGGTCTACAGATATCGGAATGAGGTGTATAAATACTCGATTTGTATCTACTCGTCGCGAGGATCGCAACGGTGATTTTTCCAGATTTTTCTGATGACATAATTCAGGTGAAAAAGGGCTTTCTTTGTGTTGTTTTGGAAAAGTAGCAAGTGTGAGTTGTGATGTTGTCTAATTATGGACTTTGTTGTTGTTGTTGGAACAGAGGTTCGTGCGACCGAGTTCCGATGGTGCAGTTTCGGCAGATTTTGGTTTGTGAGCGACTGTGCACTTCACCGACTTCAGTTTTGCCTGCGGAAAGCGATTCAGGTGGGTTTCCTATCTCCAGAACCGGTGGACGGTTCTCTAATTCTATGTTTGATAGAATGCATGCATGCTAGTATATTCATGATGATGATTGAGATGTAAGCATGATGTTAGTAACTATTGAGAATTGCAAAGATAAGATATCCATGTTACGTCCTTTGGAACCTGCTAGTGTGATATTCTTAATATGTTAAATGAGAGCTGCATGATATTATTACCCATGTTGATAATTGGAAACTTATATGGTTATAGTGTTCCTTTATGAGATTGAGAACTTGCTAGATGATGATGATTATTAATGAAGCTTACCTAAGGGATTATTGCACCTCTGATAGATAGCATGCATGATTAATTGTACAATCTCTAGGATTGTGATGTTCTATTCTTGCCATATTTATGTACATGCTATTATTGGAACTTGACCTAGCACCCCCGTCATATGATGCATGATTAACCAGACTAGTAGAGAACCTTCACTTGGGCTAGGTTTCTTTCTGCTTTAGACATCCCACACTTTGCATCTTTCCTGGACATAGTGTTGCCTCGCCCGGATAGTGGGCCAAGGGGTCAGGTTTCTGTGGGACATCATTGCACTCGTGCCTGGGGGCTGAGTGGAGTCTGGTAGCTGAGTTTAGACTTGTGCTCGTGTTGTGGGGAGCTGTTTGGATAGATGGTGGTCCCGGGCCGTCGAGTATCTTCCGGTCAGTGTTGTTGGGAACCGTCGGGGTTGACGGTGGTCCCGGGTTGTTGAGTGTTGTCCGACCAGTTTGTTAGCCTTGAGTTGTGGGTCGATCTTGGCTGTGGAGTATCTCCAGCCAGTGTGTTTTGTGCCACGAGTTGGTGGAGTCTGCTAGTGTCTCGAGATTCGAGAGAGCTGATCAGCTGAGTCGTCGAGAGTGCTCCGACCGTGTTACGAGACGTTCGAGGATCTTGAGTCTTTCTGTTCTGAGAGTGAGCGTGGATTTGGATCATAGCCTGCAGGAGCCACTTTGAGCTCGACAAAGTGCGCGGATACCTTTTTCCTCGGTGGGGTCGCGCCCCTCGAGTGCCACGTCCGGAGTGGATCTGTTACTTTTGTATCGCGACTTGTCGATGCTGTCCCTCTGGCTGGGCCTTTTTTAGGCAGTCACAGATGTAGTCCCTCTGGCTGGGCCAGTTTTGGCAGTCACGGACGCCCTATGTAAGTCCAGTCCTCTTGCGGATGTGCGGCAGTAGATAGGCGCAGGCTTGACTCGCCCTTATGAGGCATTCAGTTCGATTGGGTCGATTGAGCACCTTGGGTGCGAGTAGTTGCATATATTTTCATCTGTATCACCCTTTGAGCATTTAGATAGAGGCATGGTAGCTGTAGAGTACCTCCAGCTTTTCTTGTTCAGTTTTTACTGCATTGTTATCTTATGCCTCTAGTAGACTTAGTGGGCAGACCGTCGGGCCTGGTGGCGGTACCCACTGAGAACTACTTGTTGATGTAGTTCTCACACCCATTGGGGGTTCTCCTCCTTATTTTTCTTTCCTCTTCTTTGTTTTGCAGAGTCATCTGTGGGAGTTACTGATTCTGCTGTTGCTGTTCGAGGCGAGGGAGTCGCGAGCTAGATCTCTACCTGTCTTTGGAGAGTAGCTGTACCCCCACATTGGAGATTTATAGTACAGTCTGCAGGTTAGTTTTATTTCTACTTTCGAGAGTTTGTTGTAGTGAGGATGACTTGTACTGAGAGCCTGTACACTGATGTATTTATTTCAGGATTACCTCCCTGTTGAGTTTTGAGTTTTGTATCCGAGGACATTGTATGTGTATCATTTATGGGAGTTGAACCTTGTATCTTTATTCTCAGTTGTATAGTGTTGGATTTGAGTTCCTTTCAGCTTTTTATTTTACAGCTCTGATATCTGTTTAGCTATAGTAGTTTTTCTTTGCAGGTTTGACGCTTCGCCTATGCGGGGTTCCGTATAGGTGGCGGATCTGTCGGCGGGCCTGGGTCGTAGTTTCGACCCTGGGGCGTGAGAGCGAGAACTTCGAAAGGCTGAACCTGGAGTCTGTTCTTGTTTGATTGGGATGCTAGGCACCGACCTATCGAGATTCTCGGACCCTTACTATGTCGGTCAGTTCTTTTCTTCGGTGAGTTGGGTGTTTTGTTTTGGGAGCCGTTTGGGTTGACGGTGGTCCCGAGCTGTGGAGTGTCTCCGAAAGATGTTGCTAGTGTTGAGTTATTGTTTTCGATCCGATTGATCGTGGATTTGGATTATAGTCTGCAAGCCATATTGAATTCGACAGAGATGCACGGATACTTCCTCGGTGGGGTCGCGCCCCTCAAGTGCCCATCCGGAGCTTGGTCTGTTACTTTTCTATCGCGACTTGTCGACGCAGTCCGTGTGGGATGCCCTACGTAAGTCCAGTCCTCCGTGGATGTAATGGCAGTAGGTGGGAACAGGTTTGACTGGACCCTATGTGGCAGTCAGTGTGATTGGGTTGATTGAGTATACTGGGTTAGAGTCGATGCATCATTTTCATCTATATCACCCATTGAGCATTGTAAATAGAGGCATGATAGCTGTAGATTTTTTTCCTACTTATCTTTTTATTATTACAGTTTTCCTATTATCTTATGCCTCTAGTAGACTTAGTGGGCAGACCGTTGGTCTTGGAGACGGTACCCACTAAGAACTAATGTAGGATGTAGTTCTCACACCCTCTGTCGGTGACAGATTATCCAGAGGCATCTACCACTGTTCCTACTCCAGTTGCTGCACCTGCTGATCGAGGTAAGAGAGTCGCGAGCTAGTTCCCTATCCGTCCTTGGAGTGTAGCTGTATCCCTTTTTTGGAGCTTGTAGTACAGCCTGCTGGATTATTGTATGTAGTTACTTTTGAGAGTTTTTATTTTCGAGAGACTCTTGTATTGTGAGGATCAGACTATACCATTTTGGACTTGCATCTTTTATTTTCGTAGTTTATTTTACAGCTCTGATATTTGTATAGTTGTAGTATTTATCTTTTGCAGGTTAGACGCTTCGTCTATGCGGGGCTTCCCGTATGGGCGGCGGATCTGTTGAAGAGCCCGGATCGCAGTTTCGACCCGGTGTGTGACATAACTTCCATAGTCTAATTTATAAGTTGACTAAATATTGACACATCGCTGATGTAAAAATAATGTGATATTTTAATTATTATCATATCGTCAATCACAATTTTAGTTTATTATAATTTATGGCTATAAATTATTATAATCAAGTCTCGCAGTCTATTCTATTTGGCTAAATATTAACGTATCAATACTATGAAAGTAACGTGTCATCTTATTTATTATTGTATCATTAATTACAATACTACTACATCTCTTTCACATTAGCGACATATTCAAATTTAGTTAACTAAACTGAATTTTACTATTTAATTATAACAAATTAAAAAATTTAAATTAAAAATTATCGTAAATTAAAATTTGAGGACCAAACCGGTGTGTCATCGAAAACAGAATGCATTATTTAACTTTTATAATATATAATTAATATGGGTCTGGCTACTATACTTTTATGAGTAAAATTTTTTTGTACTCATAAGTTTTCATCTCTTGGATGAAAAAATGTGCGGTTAGAATTATAGTAGTTCCTAAAATTTTTACTATTTTTTCAACAACCTAGAAAACCTTAGGGAGACTACTATCATTCTAACCGCACATTCTTTCATCCAAAAATAAAAAATTTATGAGTGCAAAAAAATTTATACTCATAAAAATATAGTAATCCTACGCTATATAATATATTCTTATCGTATGTCTTATAGTCGTTCTTCTTTAAAATAAAATGATCATTTTGGTTGCATACTAATGCCACTGCATTGTACATCTAAGTGCATGCGGAGCCAACTTTTTCTCTTGATTGTTGCACCAGCGTCTACTTGCTACAGTTTGAACTATAAAAAAAAAAAAGAAAACAAAAAAGGCTAACTATAACTATTAAAAGTACAGCTACAGCTATATATAATATATATATATATATATATATATATATATATATATATATATATATATATATATATATATATATATATAGAGCGTAGTGCTACTATACTTTTATAAATATAAACTCTTTATGAAAGAATGTGCGATTAGGATGATAGTGAAACCTCTTGGGTTTACTAGGTTGTTGCGAAAATAGTATAAATTCTAAAAATTACTATGATCCTAACCGCACATTTCTTCATCCAAGAAATGAAAATTTATGAGTACAAAAAAATTTTACTCATAAAAATATTGTAGCTGGACCCATATATATATATATATATATATAT
>CM054940.1:23298305-23392308 GCA_029168755.2 Tillandsia fasciculata
ATACGCGATGATTACCTTTAAGTTACACTAATTACCGAAAACGGCGACCATACACCTGGTCCAAATATAACATCGGATTAGCCTAAAGCCCTTTCTAAATTCCGACAAAAACAGCAGGAAGGCAGGCTCAATCCTGAAGCCCCATTGAATCCGTCTAACGTGTCCATTTGATGCGTTGCGGGTCCCACACACCAACAATAGGTGTTCTACATCACGAGTCATGGGAGAAGCTACATGGGGATCGGGGTCACTACACCTATGCTTTTATAAAGTACCAACTCATTGGTGCTTATAGGTTTTTAGCCCTTAGATGAAGGGATGCGCGGTTAGGATGATAGTTGGCCCATAGTGTAGCGGTCCTTATCCCCATGCAACCTTTCCGATGAATCCACTTTGTAGAACACCTAGTGTTGGTGTGTCTGGTCCACGGTGCATCAAAGGGATGCTACAGATGGACCCTGTGAGACATCTTTTGCTGATTTGGTCTTCGGCTGCATTTGCCGAATTTTAGAAAAGGTTTTGGGCCAAACGGAGGTTGGATTTGGATTCAGCGTGGAAAACCGCTTGAAAACGGCTATTTGCTTGTTAAATTCGGAGTCCGGATGATCAAAAACGGGCTTCCGGAAGTTTTCGGAGATTTTCGGTGCATGGGGGGAGACCGTGGACCGGCCTAAGCCACGTGGCGGCCTGTTATTGGCCGGCTCACGCAGCTCGGTCCACTGGGAGGGCGCGGCAGGTGCATGGACCGCCGTGCGGGCCACGTGGCGTGCCCGGAATGGCGGGTGCACGCGGCGCGGTCCAGGGGAACTGCACGGCTTCGGTGGACCGGGTGCATGACACGTGGCAGCCTGGCATTGGCTAGCTCACGAAGGCGCGATCCACGGTGTGCGCGCAGAGGCGCCAGGCGGCGCTGTCGGCCCACTCGAGTGTGGGCCATGCGTCGGCCCGCCATTGGCGGGCCGTACCTACCACGTTGACCGGGTAGTGGACACGCGACAGGTTCCTAGCTGCCCCGCACTGGCTGTCCGTTGTGCGGGGCCACGTGGCAGGCACAGGGCGTTCCGGGCGCGTCGGACGGAGGCCGTGCGACCCGGGGGCGGATTCGGGCGCCCGAACTGTGCGCACGAATCCGACCCATTATGCTAGTGGGATGAGCCTATAAATAGGTTTCCTAAGCTGTTTTCAGGCTCTTTTGGACCTTTTTCCACAGTGAGATCTTCAGAGCTTTTCTTCCTCTCTCAGTGCACTATCTCCGGGAGGACTTTGAGGATTTTTGGAGATCACCACTTCGGCTTTTTCTGTGATGCGGCGCACAGTGACGCTTCCACACCAGCGACCCGTTTCGTCGCGTTTTAGTGCGCGGACTCCCCCGGCTTACCCCGACCTCCGATTTTGGCGATTCTTGCGCCGTTGGACTCACGACAGGTAGGGCTCCAACTTCTGTGGTTTGAGCTTCCTCTTTTTTTGTGTGGATCTTGGAGTTTTCCGAGCTTTCTTTTGACCCATTTTTCCTCACGGAGCTTTGGACAGCACGGTGGTATTTCGGCGATATCTTCGCACACAGGCGTCGGATCGAGGCATGCCATGAGGCGTTTTTCATCTACACAGCGCAAGGAACACCCTCAAATTTTCTGGGAATTTTCTGAATATTTTCTGAAGGTGAAAATCCTCTTTTCTCTGAGTTCTTTGATACTGAAATTTTGTACAGAATTCTTTGGGGTGTTTCCTTTGCCGAATTTGTATCTCAGTGTAGGAAACTCGGATTTGAACGTGCAGGTACTCGTTTCCACCGGTTCGTCGCGAGGATCGTGACAGTATTTTTCTTGGAATTTTCTGGGCATTTTTCGCAGGTGAAAACAGGGCAACTTTGGACTGATGAATTTTGTACAGATTTTGTGAATATTGTATGTTTAAATTATGTATGTTCTTTTGGGGTATGTTGTGTAGTGTTGTGGTGACTGTTTGGACCGAGCGTGGGTTTCACTTTTGGACAGAGATTTAGCGCTCGAGGTGGGTACCGTTGTAATCCTCCTACTTGTGATAACCCACTAGGCATATTGGAGCTAGTCCTATATTACATTGCTGATAAACCGGTGGATTAGATATAGCTTGCTTAATTGGAAAACTGGACTTATGTTAGCACTTGCATCTCTAGAGGACTAAGTATGAATTAAATGTTAATTCTTGCAAAGGAAGTATGAATTAAATGTTAATTCTTGCAAAGGAAGTATGAATTAAATGTTAATTCTTGCAAAGGATATATTGTCTAAACTCCTTGGGAATATTTTGCTAAACCATTTTATGTTGTATGTATATTGGGACATCTTATGCATGAATAGAAACCATCTTATGGCAACTTGTTACAGTGGATATTCATGAAATAGCATACTCTAAATTTTGTAAGAATTAGAATACCTGAAATCATGTTATTAAGTAAAGGACTTTTGCATGCTTGTATGGTCACCTAGTTAGGCCACCTTTTTCTGCTACACTATCATGCTGAAACTGACTTAGGAGAAACCATATTTTTATTTTTCTCCAGTTATCTAGACTTAGGGGATAGTACGCTCGGGGTCGAGCAGGGGCTGGGATAGTGTAGTCAGACATTTGGGATTTGGGACAGGTAGGCTGTGATGGCAGGGTATTGTGGCAACCGCGAATTTTGGACGGTTGACCGGACAGTTGTTATTGCATCAGATCGGGGAGAGGATTTGGGCTTCTTTTAGTGGATGGTTCTTTTCCACTTAGATCAGTATCATGATCCAGTCCTGCTGACTTATTCTCCTATGATACCTATTACTCAGGCATTTTACTTGTGTGGGTCGCTCCCCTCGAGTGCCACTCCGGAGTGCGCGATATACAGACTTTGAGTACTTGAGACTCATATTCCCTATCGGTGTTATGCGTAGGCTAGCATACCCGATTTGGCAGGCATAGCAGGCAGTACCAGTGTTTACTGGTGTACAGATTGGGTTTAGTCAGGCAGGCATTTATATTCTGATGCACATACTTAGCTATTCTTTTAGCTTGGCATTTTAGAGGCATAGTGGTAGCTTCTTCATCAGTAGTTTTACTTATAACTTACCACCTTTGTTTTATTTTCGCCTCTGGTAGTCCTAGTGGGCATGTCTAAGTTTGAGGTTTACCCACTAGGGGAGGCTACTGTTTTTATAGTAGTTCTCACCCCCCACTGTTTTTTTTTTTTCTTTTCCCCTTTGTTTTGCAGAGTCCTCTGCTGGAGTTGCGGGACCCTCTTCCCAGAATCGAGGTAAGAGGATCGCTGATTAGATAGCTACTTCACCGATCTCGAGTTTAGCAGTTTTGATGTATCCCCTGTACACTCAGACAGTTGTATTTTCCTTTATTTTGGGTCTGGCCTCGGCCAGCTGGTTGTATTTATTTCGTGAGCTGGGAGAGACACATGTATATATTTGAGAGTTATGTTGTACTTTTATTTTCAGCATTTGTCTGAGATGTATTAGTTTTAGTTTAACTCTGTTTTATGCTCCTCTATTATATCTTTATATCTGAGCAGGTTACCAGCGCTTCGTGTATACGGGAAATTCCGTGTGCACGGCGGATCTGTGGACGAGCCCGGGTTCTGGTTTACACCCGGGGCGTGACACATAGGTTTAGCGGGTGGTTGGTGGAATAACATGATCTAAGGGGTGAAATTAGTCAAAGGCATAGATCTAACGATAGAAAACTTATAAGCACTAATTGCTTGAAACTTTTACAAGTATAGTAACTAGACTCTTTCTCTCTCTCTCTCTCTCTCTCTCTCTCTCTCTCTCTCTATATATATATATATATATATATATATAGGCTGAAATACTATAGGTGGCAAACGGGTTTCGTTGCCATCCATTTGATTTCGAGGATAGAGCTTCCAAAATGATGATCGACACTGTTAAATATGATCTAGACTATTTAAACTATTTGGATATTAAATTTTATGCTTTTTCGATATTCTTTTCTTGTCCATCAAGTGGACACAAAAATGAATAGCTGAAAATGAATATCTTTCAAAAATGATGATAGGAGTATTATAATTAAGATCGAGAATATAAATCTTATTTTAAATAGTTTAAAGAATTTTCAAATCAAAATTTAATTAATTAAGATTTTTTTACACCGTTAAACTAGTAAAAGACTAATATTTATTATTAAAATTATGAATTTTGCAACCCTTTGATCATTATGTCAATAATGTCGAAAAGATTTGATTTCTAAATACTTCTAGTGGCCCTAGATCAATGTTTAATGATACCGATCGTCGATTTAAAAACTTTATCATAAAAAATAATTGAGTGGCAATGAAGCATGTTTGCTACTGATAGTATTTCAGCTCAACTCTTTATATAAACTAAGCAAAAAATTTGACTTGAAATATGTCAAATATCAATACAGATAAAAATAATAAACTGTGAACCCAAGATCTTCAATTCTCACATCTTATTAAATTATATGAAACAATCATTTTTATTTAAAAACTTAAGCTGTTAGAGTACAATATATTTTGATTTATTGCCATTATCAATTACATATTATGATTATCCTAGGCAGTTGCCATGCCTGATTGGTCACAAACTAGCTATCAGATATTTACTATGTTCTCAGTATATCTTAGACTTTTGCTATGCCTGGTTGATCATCTAGTTTATACTTGGACACTTTCCGTGTTGGATTGGTCATCTAGCTTATACTTGGACATATTTCGTGTTGGATTGGTCATCTAGCTTATATCTTCAACTTTTGTCATGCCTGATTGGTCATTAGCTAGCTATCAGATATTTACTATGTTCTCAGTATATCTTGGACTTTTGCCATGCCTTGGATATTCTCACATCATATTAAATTATATGAAACAATCATTTTTATTTAAAAACTTAAGCTGTTAGAGTACAATATATTTTGATTTATTGCCATTATCATTTACATATTATGATTATCCTGGGCAGTTGCCATGCCTGATTGGTCACAAACTAGCTATCAGATATTTACTATGTTCTCAGTATATCTTAGACTTTTGCTATGCCTGGTTGATCATCTAGTTTATACTTGGACACTTTCCGTGTTGGATTGGTCATCTGGCTTATACTTGGACATATTTCGTGTTGGATTGGTCATCTAGCTTATATCTTCAACTTTTGTCATGCCTGATTGGTCATTAGCTAGCTATCAGATATTTACTATGTTCTCAGTATATCTTGGACTTTTGCCATGCCTTGGATATTACTCTTATACAGACAGTCATTGTTCCTTGCATACAGTATTGCATGAGATGAAATTTGATTAGCCTTTAGTTATTGCATCCCTGTGGGGATTTCCGACTTGTTGCCGATTACCCGGTCTGTAGACCGTGAGCTTGAGCATCAGCATTATGATACGCCCCGCACCACTACACTTCATGTACGCCGTGGGCCTGATCCCCCACTTGCGTGCGTTCTTTACCGGTAAAATGGTCTGAGAATGGACCCGTGACCCCCAGGTTAGTGCCCAAGGGTGCCGGGGGGTGTTGACCCCCAGGTTAGTGCCCGAGGGTGCCGGGGTATGTCAGCCAGGTTAGTGCCGGCGTTTTCCCTGAGGTCTTGTTGACCAATATGGTGGCTTTGATTGGGTATTTGATTATTCTACCATTCTTTACCGTAAAATGGTGTCTGAGAATGGACCCGTGACCCCCAGGTTAGTGCCCAAGGGTGCCGGGGGGTGTTGACCCCCAGGTTAGTGCCCGAGGGTGCCGGGGTATGTCAGCCAGGTTAGTGCCGGCGTTTTCCCTGAGGTCTTGTTGACCAATATGGTGGCTTTGATTGGGTATTTGATTATTCTACCATTAATGCATTGATTACCTGTTTAGCATGCTTAGTCATTATACTCTTGTGATTGCTCAGTTTCTTAGTTAAGTATCTATATCAGTAATGTAACGACCCGGCCCACTAGCAATAATAACTCGTTGGACATAAAACCACAGCCCAAACTACTTAAGCCCAGTTATTATTACTAGTGTCGATGTCTCATATAAACTCAATCACAATTCCATCCACATCCGATGTGGGACTATTGGGGGCGTCACAATTATATTCAACCAATATTAAGATTATCGTTCTCAAGTAGCGTAATTCTAGAGAATAATAGTTGTTTAACATGATATCAGAATACGAGATTCTAAATTTGAATCCTGCTAAGCTCATGATATTATATAATTTTTTCTCATCTAATTCAAGTCAACATCCTAGATACGCGGAAAAGTTAGAACCCAAATACAAGGAAAAGTATTTAATATAAAATATAGAAAATACCATTTTTCGAATAACTTAAGTAGTATTCAATATAAGGTACTAAAAATATAAAATATTAAAAATATCTGATAGTTAAGTTAAATCTCAAATCCAGATATGAAAAAAAAAAAATTGAGCACTCCGAGACAATATTATTGATATAAAATATAAAAAAATACTGTTATTAATATTGATCGAATATAAAATTTTAAAAATATTATTTTTTAATAATTAAAGTTTTGAAAAATAATAGTTGTTTAACAAAAATGGTGTAAGGGCATGCTTAGTGTTGAGAGCTATTTAACAATTAATTTTGCACTATAACTAGACGGAAATATATAAAAATATTTTGTTTTATATATTTTTTTAATAAATTTATTTAAATATTATCTTAACGAAACACTTTATTTTCACGTATGCATAAAAATGAATAAACTATTTTTATCACACAATCCACTTGTTACCTACACATAGATAATAAGACTTTAAAATTTAAAATATCAAAAATTCTTCTATATTAATTAGAATGAAACTTAAAACTTGAAAATATATGAATTAATGACCAACTATGTAGCAAAATTTTATCACCGTACTTCTTATCATATAGAGTATTAAAATGTTGAGGAATGCTATATATACATCCAAAATAGAATGTATATTATATATTCAATCTCATTCAAAAATAAAAATTTATTAATTAATTATTTTAAAATAATTTATAAAATTTATTTAATTCTTGAATAAATAAGATGTAAAATGTATACTCTATTTGAACTGTATACTTTGCATTAACTTAAAATGTTTTAGCAAAATTTTATAAACTACGAAATTAAACTGTCTCAAGGAAATTTCGCTAAGGCCATGCTCTATAAATTAAATCGTGCTCACGTACTGTACGGCCTAGTACAAAGGGAAGCCTACAGGAAATTACGTTGTGTCTTGTCAACGAATATATATATATATATATATATATATATATATATATATATATATATATATATATGGGGCAATTGGCTATATACCCCTATTAAGTTCTCAACTTTCATATCTACCCCTCAAAAAATCTGCTCTCTAATATACCCTTCTAAAAACCCAAATTCTTTCTGATATACCCTCAAAATAGGGGTATATCAGAAAAAATGTGGAACGTATTAGGGGTATATTTGAAAGAAAAAAATAAGAAGGGTAAATCAGATATTTCATCATATTACAGGGGTACACAGGCAATTATCCCTATATATATATATATATATATATATATATATATATATATTATATATATATAAAATTAAGAAAAAAGAAAGAAAAAAAAACATGCAAAACGTAGATCCTGATGTTTGTACTGTTCACGTGTAACATGCATGTTGAAAAAGTAAAAGAGAAAAAAAGAAAAAGAAAAAGAAACGAGCAGATTTTCTAGGAAATTATAAAAAGAATCCTCCTCCACCATTAATTGCATGTGCTCCCACTTTAAATGGCATTTCTAAATAGATATCAAAATAAATTATTTATGTTCTAAAATATTATATTTAAAGAGTTGAGCTTCCTGTGCTTTTAAAAGAAGAGAAGTATTTATGTTTGTGACTAAAATTCACCCATGTATCCTGGATTGGAAGAAATTTTTATCTAAAAAATATTAGGTGAGCGAAATTTTTAGTTACTATAAATAGCTCCCATTTAGCCCTTTTATTTCTGGTATTATTTAAAGTAGTGTTAAATTAATGTCTTAGTGTAGTGACGTTGTATTTTATTGTAAATTGCCAATTTTTACCTTGTATTTATAGTTTTATTTTATTAGCAATGAGCGCTCAAATCATATAAATTTTAAGACGATAACCACAAAAAATTAGATCTCAAATATACGATAAAAATAAGATACACAGATTTACGTAGAAATTTTTTTACAGGAAAAAAAATTCAGACGAAAGAGGAGAGTTTCACTATATCGAAAAAGTGGAATATAGAATGTTTAGATGATCGTACTAATCGTTCGATCTCCCTAGAGCAAAAAAAAAAAGAAAATAATAATCTTAACGAATTTTTTCTTAGCGGATCTGATCCGTACCGCAGGTCCGAACCCGGAGCCCACCACTGGCATCCATAAAATTTATCGTCGCACCGCGAAACTGTCGGCGAACCGAAATCATATATAATATCAGAGCGATTTGTAATTTTAGAGTCATATCTAACATATTTAAATTCACAATAGTGTATTGACCCCGACTCCGAGGATTCGACGATTGAGGCTAAATCGAGCTGCAGCACGCGTTTGATGACTCAAATGGATATTCATCCATTTGAGGAATTTAACACATGTTACAGCTCAATTTTGGTCTGTGAGGATGACATAAAATGGCTTTGAATTAGTAACACTGTATTATTATTATTTTTTTTTTTCAGTGTTGTATGGATTTTGAGCTGATTCGATTGTTAAAAGGTTACAAGAATATTAAGTTTCTATATTTTTAAAAGTATAAAAAATTACGTTGTGTCTTGTCAACGAATATATATATATATATATATATATATATATATATATATAATATATATATATATATATAAGAAAAAAAAAAGAAAAAAAAAAAACATGCAAAACGTAGATCCTGATGTTTGTACTGTTCACGTGTAACATGCATGTTGAAAAAGTAAAAGAGAGAAAAAAGAAAAAGAAAAAAGATAAGGAATAAAAAGTGTGACAAGACGAGCAGATTTTCTAGGAAATTATCGAAAGAATCCTCCTCCACCATTAATTGCATGTGCTCCACTTTAAATGGCATTTCTAAATAGATATCAAAATAAATTATTTATGTTCTAAAATATTATATTTAAAGAGTTGAGCTTCCCGTGCTTTTAAAAGAAGAGAAGTATTTATGTTTGTGACTAAAATTCACCCATGTATCCTGGATTGGAAGAAATTTTTATTTAAAAAATATTAGGTGAGCGAAATTTTTAGTTACTATAAATATCCCCCATTTAGCCCTTTTATTTCTGGTATTATTTAAAGTAGTGTTAAATTAATGTCTTAGTGTAGTGATGTTGTATTTTATTGTAAATTGCCAATTTTTACCTTGTATTTATAGTTTTATTTTGTTAGCAACGAGTTCACAAATCACATAAATTTTAAGACGATAACCACAAAAATTTAGATTTCAAAAATACGATAAAAATAAGGCATACAGATTTACGTAGAAACTTTTTTACAGGAAAAAAATGTCGGACGAAAGAGGAGAGTTTCACTATATCGAAAAAGTGGAATATAGAATGTTTAGATGATCGTACTAATCGCTCGATCTCTCTAGAGCAAAAGAAAAGAAAATAATAATCTTAACGGATTTTTTCTTAGCGGATCTGATCCGTACCGTGGGTCCGAACCCAAAGCCACCACTGACATCCATAAAATTTGTCATCGCACCTCGAAATCGTCGGCGAACAGGAATTATAATATCGAAGCGATTTCTAATTTCAGAGTCATACCTAACATATTTAAATTCACAATAGTGTATTGACTCCGACTCCGAGGATTCGAGGCTAAATCGAGCTGTAGCACGCGTTTGATGACTCAAATGGATATTCATCCATTTGAGGAATTTAACACATGCTACAGCTCAATTTTGGTCTGTGAGGATGACATAAAATGGCTTTGAATTAGTAACACTGTATTTTTTTTTTTTTTTTTTTCAGTATTGTATGGATTTTGAGCTGATTCTATTGTTAAAAAGTTACAGGAACATTGAGTTTCTATGCTTTTAAAAATATATGAGCTCAACTCATATCTAAAAGATAAAAAATATATGTAGCATTAATTTTTTTAAAATTTTATTTTTACTATCTAATTTTTTAATTTATTTGATTTGAATCAGTCAACGATATTTTGACTTCAAAATTTGAGTGTGTCGTTTATTTTTAAAGATTTATTTTATAAAATTTTTGTAACTATAAATTTATAAAAATAAAAATTATTTTAAATTTTAAAGTTAAAGTACCGTTAACTAATTATTCAAATCAAGCAAATAGAAAAATTAAATAGTAAATTTAAAATGATCCCTAATTTACAAAAAATTTGTATGTTCTTGCCTATTTAAAACCAACAAATAAACAATTAATTATATCTGACAGGCTTATATATAATGGATAAAAATATTAATAATTGGGGTTCACAAATGCCTTCTTGATGTAAATGAATTTTTGCGCAATATTTTAGAGCAATACTATTTATACATTCTATTTAGAGTGTAGATCAGGGACGAAACTATAGTGGGGCCCAAGGCGGCCATGGCCCCCCTCAACATTTTAATATTACTCAATAGTCCTTTGATACTAATTTATCTCTTTCTCTCTTTTAGATAATAATGGCCCCCTCAACTTTTTAATATTTATTTTTTTTTGCTAACATAATTTTCTTTATTTTTTATTTGTATACATTTTAAATAGATGAAAATATATTAGGAATCTCGTACTTCAATTATTTGAAATACATATCTTAACCCAAATTTTTTATTTCATATTTTTTTTATTTCTAACTATTTTTTGATAAGCTATTTTATTTAACTAAATAAATATTATACTAAATTTATAGATCTTTTAGCTTTAGCTAAGTCATTGATCTAATTGAATTACGATTATTTTAGCAAAATTTTTAATATTTAAAAAAATAATATAAATAAAATAATTAAATATTAAATATTTTTATATAAATTATTTAATTAATAAATTTTAAAAAAAAAATTGATGATGTACTAAAAATTTTTATTTGAATGTATTTTGGCCTCCCTTATAATTAAATTCTGGCTTCGTCCCTGTTGTAGATGATACATTCAATTTTTGATGTATGAGTAGAGCTCTATTTAAAATTAAAAGTTTTAAGGGCTTGTATAATTGATAATATGATATAAGTAGTATTAAGCATATGCCTTAATGCCATATATTTATGTAATATATGATAATATGATGAATTCGGCTACTATACTTGTACAAGAACTAAGCAATTAGTGCTTGTAAATTTTCTACCATTAGATCTACCCCTTTGACTAATTTTATTTCTTAGATCATTGTAGTGCGGGTTATGGGATAACGGATCTAAATAGAAAAAAAATTACCTAGAGGGGGGGTGAATAGATGTAAACAATAAAATTACCAAAATCTTTGCATAAAAATAACCAATGCAGAAAATAAAAATAACACGCAGAAATTTTACGTGGAAAACTCCAATTTAGGAGTAAAAAACTACGAGACCGATCACACGAAAAATACACTAAGATTAAAACACGTACAATGTGATTAACAACACACACATACACACACCACACACACACACACACAACACACGACTCAACCTTTACCGTACGCTCCGAGTAGATCTTCTTCGCAGGCCTCAACACTCTTCGAATCCACGAAGGTGTCCGCCTTCGAATCCACGAAGTCCAACTTCGAATCCACGAAGTCTTCAACCGAATCCACGGTCACCAAAGAAGCATGCCGAATCCACGAACACGCCTAACTACGACTCCACGAAGTCGTTCACCTTGAATCAGTAAGGTCACGCGAATCCACGCACCGATTGTCCTTCCAAAAATCGTTGATTTGGTGGTGATGATATTTTGAATACTTAGATCATTATAGATAGACAAGAAAGCACCATCTATGTATTCATTGATTTGATTCTTTCAAAGGATATAGATTTTGAAAACCCTAGAATCAAACCGATCAATAGAGATATAAAACAAAAAATAAAGAGGTGTTTACCTTTTCTTCTCTATATGTGGATTCCTTTCCTAAACAAGGCTCTTAGGGTTTATTTATAGGCTAGAAACAATTTTGGAAAGAGATAAGATTCAATAACTGCCTAAAAAGATATTTTTCATACGGCGGTCCGGACTGGAATAAATCTGATCCGGACTGTTCACGCGAAACTGGAAAAATCATGTTCGGGGTCCGGTGTAGAGTACCGGGAATTCTTATAGTGCACCGACTTCGCAAGATAGCGTGGTGCGGGGAAATTTCCTGGAGCGTGTTCCATTTGTGTTTACATATGAGTTTGGGTTGATGCGGATCGACGCGGAAGCCTTTGGGTTAAAAAGTGAGTTGATGGCGTCGAATTTGGAAGCCCCAGCTTGATTCAGCAATTTTGGGACATTGCGTACCGGAACGCAAGTATAGGTACCAGAACCAAGTGCTTTGGAGAAAAACCGAAGAGAGTTCGGTTGAGAAAAATGTGAAAAATTTTCTAAGTCCCTGGGTACCGATATTGGGCAGTGCGTACTGGTACCCCATGTACATTTTGGCTTGAGTACCGGAACACAGATGAGGATACCGGTACTCAACAAGGAATTTGGCTTGAGTACCGAAATGCGGATGAGGGTACTGGTACTCAATGATGGATTAGCAGAGTTGGTTCTCGGTTTGGGATTTTTGAGCCTAGGTACCGGTACGGGGACCCGTGTACCGGTACTCAGCCTTCAGAATTTGGAATTGTGAGGGTAAAAGAGTATTTTCACTTTCCACTTTCCCTTTCACCTATTTATACAGACCCTCCTCCTCCTCTTTTTCGTGGGATCCAAAGAGAGAGAGAAAGAACGAGAGGGAGAATGAGAGAAAGAAAGAGATTGAGAGTGAGAGAGAGGGAGTGGCGTGAGTTCTTGGTGGGTTTTTCTTCGTGCCAGAGCTTCGAGTTTCGATCGTGAGCACGTCGAAGAGCTTGTCCGGTTTGAGGAGAGCGCGGATGGAGCATACGCGCGCGGACACAGCCAGTTGAGGTGAGTACTATGCTTTTTCGAGTTTTCGATTTTTTTCCCGGATTTCGGATTTTGATCTGAGAGATGGATTTTGAGCTTGGATTGGAATATTTCCATCATTTCCTTTTCTTCCCTGTGTTGTGGGGTGCAGCAGAGCGCTGCCCATGCCGAGAGGAGCGTGCGTGAGTGCCGGGTGCACTGTGCGGAGCCGCGGAGGAGCGCGGGCTGTGTGCACTGTGGGCTCGACGGAGTTGACCGCGGTGTTGACTAGGGATTTGAGGAGGCCACGCTTGATGTTTTGGGGCTGCTGTGAGCTCCTGGAGGTTTCCCTAGGGCCGCGGCAGAGGTACGCGCGACTGAGCGCCGAGGTGCAGTTTCCGACGGATTTTGACAGTGAGCGGGTTCGTTCTTCACCAATTTCAGCGTAGCCTGTGGAAAGCGATCCAGGTGGGTTGAAAATTCTTCAAGATGTATGGAATGCCTTCTAATGCTATTGTATGCATGTTTAGCATGTTTAGCTTGATTATTATTATAGCTGGTAAATCTGATAGTTGCCTAGAAAATTGTAGGAAGACATTCCCGAGCCCCAGATATTTTTAGCATGATCTAGAGATGTTTTGACACTAGACTGCAAATTTTCTTGACATTCGGGATGCATCTGGACCTTCATAAAATTTCTATAACTGGTTTTAAGTTAAACTCTATTTTTAAATGTGTTTTAAAATATCGAGAGCATTATGGATGGTCCAGGTAGTTAGGGATACATGTGTCCTCGTGCCATGGGAACGAGTGGATTTTTAGAGCTTTGTGAGATGAGTTTCTAGTGTCATGAGAGATTGGGTATTTGTTTCACTTTAGGGGCGGAAGCTACGGGCGGCTGTGCCTGTAGCATGTTCTTGTTTGATTTGGGTTGTAGGCGTCAGTCTTTCGGAATTTTCGGGCCTCTTATGTGCGAGATGGAGGACTGATTCCATTGTTGGGTCGGAAGCTACGGGCGGCTGTGCCTGCAGCCTGTTCTTGTTTGATTTGGGTTGTAGGTGTCAGTCTTTCGAAATATTCGGCCCTTTATGGAAGTCGATTGGTTTACTCTAGATCATGGATTGGGCATTGGTTGTGTTTCCTTGGGCATGATGAGATTGAGTCGTGGAGGGTTCTCTGACTGGGTGATGGTTATTTGGGTATTCGAGTTTCCGATCTGTTTGATCGTGGATTGTAGCCTGCATGTGCCGATTATTGAGATAGATGAGACACGCTTGAGCTTGGTGGGGTCGCTCCCCTTGAGTTACGCTCCGGATGCGATGGTTATGCCGCCTGTTGAGGCCGCCACGCGTGGTACTGTGATAGTCCAGTTGGACGCCCTACGTAAGTCCAAGTCCTTTGTGGGCGTAGTGGCAGTAGGTAGGCGCAGGCTTGATTGGCCAGTTTTGGCAGTCATGGAGATTTGAGTATTGTGGGCACCTCGTGAGCCAGAGGTTGCTGTTCCGGCTTGTGTTCGTGCGGAGACAGCTGATCGAGGTAAGGGCGTGACCGAGTATTTCCTTACCAGCATTTTGAGAGTCAGAGGTAGATGTATCCTGTATTTTTGAGTTTTCACTTTTGTACTGGACAGTCTGAGAGATTTGTATTGTATTTATTTTACATAGGGAGAGAGACTTTGTATTGAGGATTTATTTATATTCAGATGTTCAGTTTTGATTTCTGTAGCTACTAGTTTATTTCAGCTCTGATACATGTTTAGCTATAGATCTGACTTGCAAGGTAGACGCTTCGTCTGTGCGGGGCTTTCCGTACAGATGACGGATCTGTTGGCGAGCCCGGGTCGCAGTTTCGACCCTGGGGCGTGACATCCGGACTGGAAAGACGATGATCCGGACTGAAAATTCGCATGAACAAACCATGTTCGGGGTCCGGATTGGAAGCAACTGATTTGGATCCTGAACCCTCAAAATGTGCAGTTTTTTTATTCTTGAGACATAGAAAATATTCCAAAGTGTTTCTAAGCTATAAGAATGTATTCAAAACATCAAAGATTATTTAGTTGAACGTATTTGAACATTTGAATCCATTCTTTTGAGATTGATGTATATGATTTGTCAAGTCTTCATCTTCAATCTTCAATTTCACGAAATACGCCAAAACAAAATCCTTAACAATCTTCCCCTTTGGCGGTTTCGTGACAAAACATATAATCCACAAAAGAAAACAAAAAGACGATTTTTGTTGCTATCACCATACAACAAAAATACGCATGAACGATCCAACAAAAATGAATACAAGATTTAACTCCTAAGACAAACTTTAGACTTAGACACAAAGAAGTCTTCAAATCTTGTTCTCTCTGCAAAATAAAATTCTTGACAAAAGAAATACGTAAGTACCTCAAGAATTCACATCGATAAATAACCAGAGAGATTATTCATACATGACATCAAGAATTTGATATGTATAAGTATAAACAATCAAAATATTACATACCTTCAAGTATGATCAAAGTTCCATATGTCAATGCTATGTTCAAGGTTCACAAGGATAACAAGTTCAAAGTTAGTCGAGTTGTCACAAGTCACATGTTAAAAATATTGCATGCTCAAATAGTTAGTCAAATAGTTAATCTCAAGGCATGTTAAGAGTTCATTTCTACATACCTAAGGGTATTAAGTTCTCATGTCTCTCCCTCTTTTTGTCACTTATTGCCAAAGAATCATAAAGGAGGAAAATGTTCAAAAAGATAAGCAACGAAACTTAAGGAAAGGTAAAGAAAACCTGCAAAACAACGTTAGAAAAAAAATGAAAACCGTTTCTTCAAATTTCAATCTGATCCTGAGTCCTCTGAACTACTACATCCCAGCTTTACGAAAATCTTTTTCACCAACTTCGTCAATGTTGCATATTTTTTCTTTAAGTCCTGTTGAACTGAAGTAATCCGCTGTAAGTCGAGAGAAATCCTTTCCTGCTCTACAGAGATTCTCTCTTGCTCAAATGAGAGTTAGTGTTGCTCTCTAAAAATTGAAGTAACCGAGGCCTCATCCTTAGAGGTCTCAAAAGGAGTAGGTTCTGAAGCTGTTTTTGCTGCTGTGGCTGCTGCTTGTGCTTGTGCTGCTGCTGTAGCTTGTGCGGTGGCTGCTGCTTGACGAGAAGTGGAGGCAGACGGTCTTTTGCTCCTTGGCGGGGTTGGGGTCTCATCGGGTTGGCGATAGAGGGACTTCACAAGAGTTGAATCATTGATTGTTCCCAAGCTATGCATGTAAGTCGACAATCGGGTGTCCACGTCGAACTTCTTAAAAATCCGCATAATAATCAATGGAAAGGGAAGTCGCTCAGTTGGATGTGCACTTTCAACATATCTCTCCATCCTTGACCAGATGAGAAAAAGAATGTTTATGTTTAAACCCCTAGCCGCCGTGGGATGTCCAAGAAGATATAAGTACAACATCCTATCCCATCTCAAGACCTTGGTCTGTATATTCGGCAAAATATTATAGCAAACAATAAAATTTAGAAATCGGTACTCATCTTTAAGTTCCTTAGAAAATATCGAATTTCCTGCCGATCGCGTGTCCCGCAAACAAATGCCATCCACCACAGTCCTCCAAATCTGAGTGGTCATAACTTGACCCTTGAGGTAATGAGTCCCTCCAGCTTGAGCACTCATTCCTAGAACTTCACCAATCAATTGAGAGGTGATAGTAAGCTTTGTATTCCGGACCGTTGTACAAAATTCCCTTGGTCCTCCCTCAATGTCTTGAAGTTGTGTGGCACACATGTAAAAGGTCCTGATCAAATGAAGACAATAACCAGAAGTTTCAGGAAATTTACAAATCTGAGCGAGTTGGGTTTTGTCGAATAAGACTCCAAACGCTTCTGAGTGTTTCCAAAGTGCCCCGACGTTCACATGTCTTTCACCGATACATTCCCTCTTTTCAAATTCTTTCATCTTCTCTATATTGATGTGGACAAAATCTTGCGGAGGTGGCTCACTAGCAAGTGGCTCCTCAATGCTTATTCCTCCAGACCGAGTTCGCTTTCTTAGGACACTCTTTTTCTTCATCGAGATAGGCTTCATCGGAGCCTTCCCTTTCTCTGCAGCAGTAGGAGGAGTAGACTTGGCTTTTCCAGAAGCTTTGCCCATAGGAGTAGAGGTGACCTTTTTAGCAGCTTTCTCCCGAGCACCTTTGACTGTAGTTTCCCAATCCTCCGACTCAGTTTCTGAGTCAGCAAGTGGAACAAACTCAGTGTCCCCTTTTACTTTTCTGGTTCTCTTCAATTTATTGGTCACTCTCGTGCCGACTAAAGAAGTGATGAACACAATTATCCAACCAAGAGCCATTGTTGCAAAGGTTTCGAAAAGCTCCTGTGAGCAAAACCTCAAGAACATGAAAAATTGTTTAATTTCAAAAAAAAAAATAAAAGAAAATACCTAAACAATTCTTAACATGTATAGAGACTAGGAATCAAGACAATTTTGTAAAAAGAATTGAGGAAATAGATCAATTTCTCATAATGCGCTCTTTACGTCCATTTAAAAAATTTAAATTTTGAAATGGCAAGCAATCGTGAATAGTATCCGAATGGACTCAAGACGGGCAACCGGGGCGAACGTTTCATCAAAGTCTATACCTTCAATCTGCGAGTAGCCCTGAGCAACCAAACGTGCTTTGTTCCTCACAACGGTACCGTCCTCATTCATCTTGTTCTTGAAAATCAACTTAGTACCAATAATATTTTGGTGTTTAGGGGGCTTCGTTAATTCCCTGACTTTATTTCTTTCAAATTGATTGAACTCTTCATGCATTGCTTTAATCCAGTAGTCATCATGAAGAGCTTCTTCTGTGAGGACTCGGATCCCCGCGATGTGTTTACTGGCTGATAAGCAGCTTCTAGAGGCCCATATTGGGTGATTGAGGTTTTTGCGCGCGTATTGGAACCAAGGAATTGACCCGGCACGAAAAATAGATCAAGTTCACTTTTTCAGAAATTTTCGACAAATTTTAGAAGTGGAATTTGACAGAACGGACAACGAACTTGGATTCAGCGCGCGAAAACGATCGAAATGGGCTATTTACTTGTATTTTTCAGAGCCCGGATGACCCGGCACGGATTTCGAGGCAGCAGGTACTGTTCTAGCGGCGGCGGGCAGCGGCGGCGCGGGCTCGGGCAGGCGGCGGAGCGGCCACGAGCAGGCGCGCGGGCGCGGGCAGGCGGCGGAGCGGCCGAGGGCAGGCGCGCGGTCCACGAGGCCGGCGTGCACCGGAGGGCAGGACACGTGGCGGCCGCTGGGTGGCTGGTGCAGGCAGCGCGGTCCACGGAGTTTGGGGCAGGTGCCTCGGGGTGCGTGCCCAGCAGCGCGACGTGCGCGCACGCAGGCGCGCGTTGACGCGCGGTTCTCGCTCGGGCGCGCCACGCGTCGGCGTCCGAGGCAGGCCACGCGGCGCCTGGTGAGCGGCCGGATCCGCTGTCCCCTGTTCGGCGCCACGTGGCGCGTTGGGGTGATTCCGGGCGCTGGATCAACGGCCCGGATTGGGCACTGTTGGCGCACTGTGCACGCCCGAAATATTTCGGGCGCCCGGAAACTAGGACACAGATAGTATTATTTCAATTGTTTGGATTTGGCTATATATAGCCCCCTTGGGCCTGCGGTTTGAGCCTTTTCCCGAGCTCTCCTGCTTGTGAGGCCTGAAGGGAAGTTGTTCCTCTCCCTCTCCTCCACCCTTCGATGAATTTTCAAATTTTTTGGTGGCCTCGACATCCGCGCTTTCTGCGACGTGGTGCACTGCGACGTTTCTTGGATTTCGGCTTCCACCGTCACTTTTCGGTCAGAGAGGCACCCTGGATCACTCCAATGGTATTTTGAGCCAATTTTTGCGGCAGCGCGTTCACGAGAGGTACGCCTTCGATTTTCGTATTGATCACTTCGTCTTGGTTTGAGTTCTTGGCACGGTTTACGAGGTTTCTCTAAGATCACTTCGTCTTGATTTGAGTTCTTGGCACGGTTTACGAGGCATATCTGAGCCACTGTTTTGCTGGTGGATTTTTGGACAGCGGAGGCTTGTCTTATTTTTATCTCTACGCTCAAGCATCGGAATGAGGCTTTTAAAGACTCGATTGATATCTAAGCTTCGAGAGGATTGCTATCGTATTTTTATTAGAATTTTTGGAGATTATCTTGCAGGTGATAATTAACCTTCTTTCGGACTGATTTCCGACAGATTTTGGACAGTGTACATTTTGACTTGCCGCAGTGTTCTAATTATATCTTGGTCTATAGATGTCGGAATGAGTTGTATAAATACTCGATTTGTATCTACTCGTCGCGAGGATCGCAACGGTGATTTTTCCAGATTTTTCTGAGGACAGAATTCAGGTGAAAAAAGGCCTTCTTTGTGCTGTTTTGGAAAAACAGCGGGTACTTGCTGTGATGTTGTCTAATCGTGGACTGTGTTGTTGTTGTTGGAACAGAGGTTCGTGTGACCGAGTACCGATGGTGCAGTTTCGGCATCTTTTGGATTGTGAGCGACTGTGCACTTCATCGACTTCAGCTTTGCCTGCGGAAAGCGATTCAGGTGGGTTTCCTGTCTCGAGAACCGGTGGACGGTTCTCTAATTCTATGTTTGATAGAATGCATGCATGCTAGTACATTCATGATGATGATTGAAATGTAAGCATGATGTTAGTAACTATTGAGAATTTCAAGATATGATATCCATGTTATGTCTTTTGGAACCTGCAAGTGTGATATCCATAATATGTTAAATGAGAGCTGCATGATATTATTACCCATGTTGATAATTGGAAGCTTACATAGTTGTAGTGTTTCTATATGAGATTGAGAGCATGCTAGATGATGATGTTCCCTAATTACTTGTTGGAGAATATGATTGATGCATGTCTACTCTTTATTGATTATACTTGTGAGCATGTATGACTTGAGTATACTACCTTTGAGTGATAGCGTGCATGATTTATTTGTACATCTTATGCTTGAGGAGATAGAAGCATGCCTATGAGAGATGAGATTTTTCCTTTCATGTTATTATTGGAACTTGACCTAGCATCCCGTCATATGATGCTTGATTAACCAGACTAGTAGAGAACCTTCACTTGGGCTAGGTTTCTTTCTGCTTTAGACATCCCACACTTTGCATCTTTCCTGGACATAGTGTTGCCTCGCCTAGGTAGTGGGCTGAGGGGTCAGGTTTCTGTGGGACATTGTTGCACTCATGCCTGGGGGCTGAGTGGAGTCTGGTAGCTGAGTTTAGATTGTGCTAGTGTCGTGGGGAGCCGTTTGGGTAGACGGTGGTCCCGGACCGTCGAGTATCTTCCGATCAGTGTTGTTGGGAACCGTTGGAGTTGACGGTGGTCCCGGATCGTTGAGTGTTGTTCGACCAATTTTATTAGCCCTGAGTTGTGGGTCGATCCCGGCTGTGGAGTATCTCCAGCCAGTGTGTTTTATGCCACGAGTTGGTGGAGTTTGCTAGTGTCTCGAGATTCGAGAGAGCTGATCAGCTGAGTCGTCGAGAGTACTCCGACCGTTGTGCTAAATGTTTGAGTATCTTGGGTCCTTCCGTTCTGAGAGTGAGCGTGGATTTTGACTATAGCCTGCAGGAGCCACTTTGAGCTCGACAGAGTGCGGGATACCTTTTTCTTCGGTGGGGTCGCGCCCCTCGAGTGCCACGTCCGGAGTGGATCTGTTACTTTTGTATCACGACTTGTCGATGCTGTCCCTCTGGTTGGGCCAGTTTTGGTAGTCACGGACGCCCTACGTAAGTCCCATCCTCTTATGGATGTGCAGCAGTAGGTAGGCGCAGGCTTGACTGGACCCTACAAGGCAGTCTGTTCGATTGGGTCGATTGAGCACATTGGGTGCGAGTAGTTGCATATATTTTCATATGTACCACCCTTTGAGCATTTAGATAGAGGCATGGTAGCTGTAGAGTACCTTCAGCTTTTCTTGTTCAGTTTTTACTGCATTGTTATCTCATGCCTCTAGTAGACTTAGTGGGCAGACCGTCGGGCTTGGTGGCGGTACCCATTGAGAACTACGTGTTGATGTAGTTCTCACCCCCGTTGGGGGTTCTCCCCCTCATTTTTCTTTCCTCTCCTTTGTTTTGCAGAGTCATCTGTGGGAGATGCTGATTCTACTGTTGCTATTCGAGGCGAGGGAGTCGCGAGCTAGATCCCTACCTGTCTTTAGAGAGTAGTTGTACCCCCACATTGGAGACTTATAGTGCAGTCTGTAGATTAGTTTTATTTTTACCTTTGAGAGATTATTGTAGTGAGGATGACTTGTATTGAGAGCCGGTATACTGATGTATTATTCATTTCAGGTTTACCTCCCTGTTGAGCTCTGAGTTTTGTATTTGAGGAATATTGTATGATTATCATTTATGGGAGGTGCACTTTGTATCTTTATTTTCCAGTTGTACAGATGATTGGTTTTAAATTTTACAGTAGATTTATCTTATAGCTCTGATATCTGTTAGTTGTAGTACCTTTTTTTGCAGGTTAGACGCTTCGCTTATGCGGGGTTTTGCATAGGCGGCAGATCTGTTGGCGGGCCCGGGTCGCAGTTCAACCCCGGGACGTGACAGATTAGAGTGGTATCAGAGCCTAGAATGTAGGTCATTGTGGACTTTAGAAACCCTAGGCTTGTGGTTGGACCCTAGGATGACTTCGTGAGAGTCGTGACTTGTAGCGAGAGTCCTGATTGAGTTTTATACCTCTCCCAAGGGATGGGAGGAGTGATTGGCATGTTTATTCTCCTAAGTGATTATGTTGGCTGCAGACAACATAATGCTGTGGAATGGGTGGCATGTCTTAGACTTTCGCTAGATTGGGTCGAGTGTTTGTTGTGTGAATTGTTGCAGTGTTGTCGTGGTGAGCGGTGTCTCCCCAACGCTGGGTTTTGACCCGTGTGCATCCTGTCGTAGCTGTGGAGCTTGAGCGGTCGGATTTGGGCCGGATACCCGGATTGAGGTCAGAGAACTCCGGACCCCGATGACAGGATTGTTAGAGGTATTTCAGCGATGGAGTGAGCAGCTGATTTTGGTGACACAGTTGTCGGAGCAGTGGGCAGCCCGACAGTGTTTTTCTCTTGAGACCACCTAGTAGCAGTATCTTCCGTGGCAGCGATTTCAGTGGCGTCGATGGAGAGAGTAGCCCCCTCCGTGCCAATGTTTAGTGCCGAGGCACCGAGGCAGGGTGGATAGCTGACAGCTGATGAGCTGTGGGATATCATCGATCGATGGAACCAATTTTGACAGATAAACCACCCCGATTTGTGGAATTGAGTTGGAGCCTTTGGAGGCAGAAACGTGGGTGGTGGTGATGGAGAGACTACTTGAGAGCCTCCTTGTGTTAAAGGGTTTACGCAGTCGTTGAACTGCGCGCTCGATGTTTTGAGGGACGAGGCGCATAGGATATGGAGTTGAGAGTGGATTGCGCCAAGTTACCTTTCAGCTCTTTCGGTCCCGCCATTACAGATTTAGAATGCCTCGATGGAATAGGCGTTGTGTATGGAGCGTGGCGCTACAGTTTCTTTGGGTAGGAATCTACCGCTAGAGGTGAGTTCTGGATAGAGGCGCTAGGCGCTAGGCGATGGGGGACGGATCGGCCGGCAGAGGCATTTCTGATTTCCTTCTCCAGGATCGTGGATTTCTGTGACGTCAGAGGTTGGGTGAACCCCGATGGCACCATCAGCATCTATATCAGAGTAGCGCAACGGTAGCGTGGATTTGTTGGCTGCGGAGGACCATATCCGTCGCCTCAGTGTGAACAGAGACAGAGGTCGTGCTCCTTTGTGATTGGTATAGATATTTTCTGGCAGACTGAGTGACAACCGCTTGCATCGTGTGGTTGAGATTGTGCCGCCTAGTTGGAGAGCGCCACGGCAGTGGATTGGGTTGTCGCAGGTGCGATTTCATCACAGCAGTCAGAGTTGATGCACTTTGCGTTCCGGCCTGGACTAGAGGCAGAGTTGCTACCGCGTGCACTAGAGGTACAGGTTACTGTTGGTGTTGTGCTTATGGAGGAGGCTTGTGGATCATATCCAGTGCTGTTGAGACCACGAGTTATACCTGCAGACGTATTGGTGTTGTGGTAGTTGGTGATTTGACCCAATGCTTGAGATTGGTTGGCACAGTGCCACCGGATGTCTGACTGCGGAAAGTGAGGACTTTGATTTTCTGCGAGGCAAACAAGAAGAGACTTGGTTGTAGGGACAATCAGTGCACACAGGCTAGAGTGACAGTGTGAGAGGTGCCTACAGCGGCACCGGGACTCACGGTTATCCTTTTTGCCCGTGAGACCCCGGGTGTGAGTCCATGTGAGCTGTTATTGATGCCGCCAGTTAAGGAGTTTGAGATTGTGTTTGACATGGTTTTGGGAACCGCGCCAACCTTGACAGCACTTTATTGGATATTACCTGTAGTGCAGAGAAACTGATGGCACCGTCGTAGGATTTGATGGATCGAGGGGTCTGTTGGACCTAGTGCCACACCGTTGATACACAGTGGTGTTGCCACGTTGTGGGTACACGACTATGAGGGATTCTTTTGTGGTTTGAGCACAGGCAGGCCCGGGTGTTATTTAGGGCCCTTTTTGGATGGATGTTATTGAGATTGGCCGAGACCGACACTGTTTGTGAAGCGAGGAGCTTTTTGGACGGGGCAGTGCCGGTAGAGCTTGACGATTAGATGTTGAGATTGATACCAGCGCCGATTTTAGCATTGCCAGTGTTGGGTGTTGGATTTGCGAGTTATAGTGATGTCTCCCTTAGGGGCTGTGGAGTTACTGTTGGATTATTATTAAGTACCCTGTATCACCCCGACAAGCCACGGTAGTGGCGGATACCTTGAGTGGGGGAGTTGTTTGGGGGTTGAGGTTGATGACTCCACAGTTGGTGCTGTGTGGTGTTATTGAAGCTGCTAGGGCTTGAGGTTGCGTCCCTAGGGGTCACGGTTGGATTATAGCTTTTGGTTGTGCTGCCACAACAGGAATAGCTTCAACACTTCTCTTCCTTTTTCACGTTCGTATGCCGAGACTTGCGAACGGGCCGAAAACTTCGAAAGACTGCTCCAGAATAGAGACGGTGTCGAAGCCTGTTCTTGTTTGATTGGCTGGCCTTTCGAAATTTGCGGACCTTTCGCTGTTGTCGGCGGTTTTTTAAAATGAGAGTCGGGGTTGATGATATTCCTGATGTTGGGCCTTTCTCTTTCCTATTTGGTTGCGTGCGTGTGGTTTGGATCATCCTGGATGAATTGGTATCAAGGATTGTGTTTTTGGAGCTTGTTGTTTTCCCCCCGCCTTTTGTTGGAGTTCCTGAGGTTTTTTCCACGTCTCAGCTCAGGAGTGTTTTACTTTTGGATCCCTTGCCCGTGTTTGACTCGCCCCTTTTGAGATTTGTGAGGGTGTGCAGTATGAGGGACGCCCTTGCGAATTCTGGCTCGTGAGATGAGAGGATTGTGCAATCGGGTCATGCCGTACCAGCTTTTGTTGTTGTTGGGGAGTAATCACGGGGAGTGAGTAGTAACTTGGGAGTTGAAGACGGTGATGCTGAGTACCTACCCTCTTATTTGTAACTCCTGTTTGAGTTGTGTTAGTTTCGAGGACGAAACTTTCTTTCAGTGGGGGAGGATGTGAGGACTCGGATCCCCGCGATGTGTTTACTGGCTGATCAGCAGCTTCTGGAGGCCCATATTGGGTGATTGAGGTTTTTGCGCGCGTATTGGAACTAAGGAATTGACCCGGCACGAAAAATAGATCAAGTTCACTTTTTCAGAAATTTTCGACAAATTTTAGAAGTGGAATTTGACAGAACGGACAGCGGATTTGGATTCAACGTGCGAAAACGATCGAAATGGGCTATTTACATATATTTTTTGGAGTCCGGATGACCCGGCACGGATTTCGAGGCAACAGGTACTGTTCCGGCGGCGGCGGCGGCGGGGGGTAGCGGCGCGGGCTCGGGCAGGCGGCGTGACACTTCACCCAGCCATCGCCGCCGGCTGACCACATAGGTAAGCTCCTGTAGTCAATTGTAAACTCCCCATGCACTTGCATTGCTCTGGAACATCTTGTATAGTGACCCCTCCATCCTTGCTCTCTTGATGACTTAGGGAGCTCCACCTCAGTCACCCACCGCATCTAGCCACCGGAGTTGGACAAGGAGGTGAGCCCTCCTCCTCTGTGAAGCCTCTTCAGCCGTTGCTTGCCTTAGTTGGTGATTGGAACCCGAGTTGAGCCAAGCTCGGCCAAACCGAGTTCCAACAAGAAGGGTTCTTGATCATCTTGCTCCGGCAACTCCTCCGGTAGCCGCTCAACATCCCGAAGGTGAGGCCTTGACTCCTCTAACCCTGTTGAGCATGATGCTCTCCTTAAATTTGCATCTGATTGAACGATTGTATGGAAAGTAGCTTAGTGGCCTATGTTGCATGTGTATAACTTGAGCCACCATTGTTCTTGGGCTCCGTGCCATTCCCAAACAGCGAGCACGGCGTTTAATGCGTCGAGGCCCAGTCATGGGTGCCCTCGATTCAACTTGAAACCCCTCGGATATTATAAACGAATCAAAACTTGCTAAAAATACATGTAATTATGCGATGTTCTATAAACCTAGGGGTCTTGTTGCAAATGTGACCACACGGGCTGCTTCAGGCAGTGTGTTCGAGTTATCTAAACTTTTCGTTAGAGATCCGACGGCTTCCGTTGAGCGGATATCGATCCCCGAATCGAAAATTGGCTAAATTGCCGGTTTATCGACGTTTTCACACAAATCGCGCTTTTCGAGGGTATCAGATGATGAGTTATCACTGCCAGGTGTCCCTGGCAGTTCTCGGCACGGTCCTAGTTGGTCCAGTGATCTTCGTTTCGCGTCGGGGACTCCCGGAGCCAAAACCGGCTTTCCGGGAGCGATATTGGTATTTAGGACCTCGATTTAGCACATATATTTACAAATTGGTCCCTGGCTGCCCAGACATGTTAAATGGATCATTCCAGGGTAGCGCATGAAGTTTCATCGGGTTTGGAAACTCGTAGACGCTATTCGGGCCGTAGTCGGTCATTTGGCCGGTTTTCGAAAATTTAGGTAAATCCTGTGACTTGTGGGAAAATCTACAACGTAATTATTCTGGTTATGTAGTGTCGATGGGATCGGTATGAGCGAGTCTGTTACTGATCCAAGTTTATTGTTCAGGGTCCAGCAGTTCGGCGCCACCACACGAGTAGTCCAATAGGCTTCGGGACAGACTATACTGACGTGGGTTTATCTTCGGTCCGGACTTTATCATCTCTCAGGTACTATATTTGGTTGGACCCCTGTGTTTCATGCTAGCCATGATTCTATTTTGAGCTTTATTTCCATTGATTGCTTATTACTCTCTTATACTTGGACATATATCATGCCTAATTGGTCATTAGCTAGGTATCAATACAGTAGCTTATACTTGGACATATATCATGTCTACTTGGTCATTACGTAGATTTGTTTTTACTCAAATATACATGTTCCTTGTATTCCATATTGCATTAGATAACCTATGATTGATATACAAACATCTGCATCCCTGTGGGGATTCCGGCTTGTTGCCGATTACCCGGTACTTAGACCGTAAGCTTGAGAATCAGCATTATGATCGCCACGCACCACTGTACTTCACGTATGCTGTGGGACTGATCCCCTACCTTGCGTTCTTTGCCGGTAAAGTGGTCTACAGAAAGACCCATGAGCCCCCGTTAGCACATGTGAGTGTGGGGTTATGTCAGCCGTCATGTGCCGTCAGTGGCTTTAGCCTGAGGTCCCAGCGACCAAAATGGTGGCTTCGATTGGATACTTGAGTTCTACCATTGATGCATAATTTATATATATGTTCAGCATGCTCTAGCACATGTGCTCATATATACTCAGTATTATGATTATGATTTAGATATCTATTCCAGCATGTTCTAGCACATGTACTCTTATATGCTCGTACTGTGATTATGATTCATTCAAGTATTTGTTTGCTATATGTGACGCCCCACTTCCCAGGGGGTCACCCATCCTAGAACTACTCTAGCTCTAGCACGCTTAACTCTCATGTTCCTCTTGGATCTTGCTACCATCCAAAATGCTATAGCCGGGTTAGAGATTTAGTCCTATTATATCATTTATATAGAGGACTAATCCAAATTCCGGGGGTGTCACATTCTTCCCCCCTTTAAGCCCTGACGTCCACGTCAGGCTCAAGCACACTCACAAGCACCAGGCGATGTGAGACTCGTCTCGCTAGCCTTAGCCGACCTTGTGAGGAGCTGCACTCCACTCACAACGGTCATTAGCCGGGGAGCCTCGCTCTACCCGCTATATAACCCTGGCTCAGCCGAGACTCATCTCACATTTCCGGCTGGTGAATGGCTCTGATACCAACTGTGACGCCCCACTTCCCAGGGGGTCACCCATCCTAGAACTACTCTAGCTCTAGCACGCTTAACTCTCATGTTCCTCTTGGATCTTGCTACCATCCAAAATGCTATAGCCGGGTTAGAGATTTAGTCCTATTATATCATTTATATAGAGGACTAATCCAAATTCCGGGGGTGTCACACTATATCAGCATTTACCTACTGATCTTTTACTATCCGCTGATTATAGTATGTCAGTAGGTACGATTTGTTATTTCTCGGCTCGTCGTGCCCACTAGGATACATTTATGTTGTATCTCACACCCCTGGATGACCATCTTTAAGGTCCATCGGACGATGGGATGTCGAGACGGTCCGGTGAGCCAATTACGATAGAGCTGTCCCCATGATGCTTATTGATCCGTCTGATTGCTAATATGATGTTACTTGTGATCCTGATTTAGACTTATGATTATCTTGATATTTAGTAATTTAGTTGAATATTTATTTTGATGCTTATAACTAATGTGGATGAGGATATTTGATGATGGATGATAATATGATTACATATTATTGTAGTTAGACTCGGATTGTTGGATTCTAGTTGCTTAGCCGTGCGTGTATAGGAAAAACTCTGTCCTAGTGGACAGAGGGTCTACTATGTACGTTGTGATCTGATCACGTCCTAAGATAAAAGATAAACTCTAAGGAAAAAAAAAAAAAAAAACCAGTTTCAAATCCGGAGTGTGACATGTATGCGGCTTCAAAAGAATCAAATTTCACGATTATCAAATTACGGTGTAGATCTCCCCGGGCAAAAATAAAAATTAGTTTTTTTTTTTTATCTTAAATATATGAGGAATCCTATTTTGCGTGATTTATTTGAGATCGGATCTCAAGTTTTTAAAATCTAATTTTATTTGATTTTCTTTTTCGCTGCGTTTTAGCTTGCGCAAAATTCTAACCTGATCACTTTCGACTCTCGTTGTGCATCGAAGTGTCGATCTTCTCGACTCCGTTCGTGGTAGACCATTTCCCTCAGAGAGTAGTGAAATCTTTCTCAGCTTTCCACAAAGTTTGTTCGCTATCAATTGAATAGTAGTACAATCGGCTCTCCACAAGGTGTAGTACGAAATGGAACCAGTCAAATAGGCGGCTAATTAAGTCATGAGATAATTGGGTAAACATGTAACTCGTGGCATGGTAACATCTTGAATATTTGAGATATTATAGTGGTAAATTTAATTATCAATTTTCTTGTATAAAAATATTTGTTTTTATTATTATCTATCTATTAATATTATTTTTAAACCGAGTGAATGTACAATATTATTATTGAGTGAATGTACAATATTATTATTGGTAGTTGCATCGATTGAAAACTATCTATAGTTTTCACCATTAGCACTTTTCATATCCTAATCATGGCAAGGAGCATCGTGGAGTTGAGGAACTGGAGAGGTCTAGATGTATTCGTATTTGGACAATTAAAGAATGGCTATATTTTGGAGATGAATTATGTAAAGCTTAATAAAGTTTATTTATTTTTTTGAAATATACACTTAATCCTAAACTTTAGGATTAAAGTTGTAATAGTTTTAGTTTAATAATATTATCTTGATACTTCCACTACAACAAAATTACGTTATAGGGATACATGTTTGTGACACTTTTTTACAAGTGTTCTATTTATAGTCCATCTATATCCAAAATTAGATTATAGGAATATATTTTTGGGACACATTATAGTAATGTATCGCTATACACCTTAGCGACGGCATATATAACAACACTAATGACAAGTGTCGGTATTTTTTCTAGCAATATTTTTTTTAGTTTTTAGCAACACTTAAAAGTGTTGCTATAGCATAGTTTTGTTGTAGTGAATTCATGTATGTATATAATGCAAGTTTTGTACATATTAGTATATAGGGATAATTGCCTGTGTACCCCTGAAATATGAAGAAATATCTGATTTACCCCTCTTATTTTTTTCTTTCCAATATACCCTTCATACGTTCCACCGTTATTAAAAATACCCCTACCGTTTCCCTTTGTTAAGTTAACTAGGGTTAAACTAGAGTTAAATAATAATCGGAGTTGAAAACTATCAGATATACCTATTTTGCCCCGGTTTAGGGTTTAGAGTTTAGGGTTTAGGATTTTTTAGGGTTTTAGGATTTAGGGTTTAGGGTTTTAGGGTTTAGGGTTTAGGGTTTAGGATTTTTTAGGGTTTTAGGGTTTAGGGTTTAGGGTTTTAGGGTTTAGGGTTTAGGATTTTTAGGGTTCTAGGGTTTTAGGGTTTAGGGTTTAGGATTTTTTAGGGTTTTAGGATTTAGGGTTTAGGGTTTTAGGGTTTAGGGTTTAGGGTTTTAGGGTTTAGGGGTTTAGGGTTTTAGGGTTTAGGGTTTAGAGTATATTTAAAAGGACAAAATAGTAATTACACACAGATAACGGCAGTTTCAAACGGTACACTAACAGAGTTTAACTTCAGGGGTATTTTGGAAAGAAGTTGGAACGTAAGAAGGGTAGTTTTAATATTAGCCTTCTAAGAGGGGTAAATCTAAAAACAGAAAAATTTTTAGGGATACATAGGAAATTGCCCCTAGTATATATTTTCGTTTCGTATTAATAGAAAAAATCTCATCCATTCGGCTAATCTATCGGAGCGAATCCAATTTGGCGGTTTCGAAACATGATAAGCTCACAAATAACGAGCTGGAATGCCTACCCTATCTAACACATTGCTAATTACTATGCGGATTTTATATTTATTTTAGAAATAAATTCTATTAGAAATGCTTCGTTTATATTTTTTAGAAATAAATACAGCTAAAAATGTAAAGCAACTAAACTTCAAACTGTAAATACTAATAATTAAATTTTTAATAAATTAACTGCACTATGTACGGTTGGTTATTATTTAACTCCTCTATATTATTAGTTTGTTTAGCGGATCATGAAATTAAGATGATGTGCAACAACAACCAAACCAACATCCTTAAACAATATATATAAATCTTGTGGATGACCAAAACCATTACGAGTAAAAGCAATTGACCGGGCGTGTGCCTCGTGTTATTACAAAGGAATGAACAAAAAGGACTCTACTCACCAAGTTGCTAAAAAGAAAATGCTAAAATACTTTAAAAAAAAAACCACCCTTCTATAATTATTTATTTTTATATTTTATTTTTTTTTTATCTATTAACAGTTTTTATTTTATCTCTTTAATATTTAAACTTGTAGTATTTAACTAAGTGCTATTACTATTTCTGTTACTCTATTCATATATTATATAAGATATATATTATATTTATAAAAATAATAAAAATGAATAGAATTTATTTTTATTATTTCAAATTCGATAAGTTTATGAAAGCGAATCTCCTATTATTTACCAATTAAAATACTTCTTATCCCGTTGTACTATATAATAGACAAAGTGAACGGTGACAAAATAATAACAAAGATTAATATTACAATTTTAAGAGGTAAAATAAATTTTTTTTAATAAAAGTTAAAGTATATGGATGAATATTTATATAAATAATTTCTATAATTTAGAAAATAAAAAAAGATTTTTATATATATATATATATATATATATATATATATATATATATATATATATATAATAAAAGTGATGCACCATGACGTACATATACCGTCATATGATGCATGCACACATTGGACCATGAAAAATTTATTCCATTTCAACTATAAATACTACTGTAATTTTTCTTTATAATTTTTTATAATAAACAAGAATTGTGATAGATTGGTGTTATAAATCATATGATGATAATAAATTACTAAATATAATATAATTTTATTATTACAACAGTACAAATAGTTTTAATAAAATATATTTTAAAAATAATTTAATTTTTAATATAATTAAAATAATATAATAGAATAAAATAATTTAGTGATGTAAACATGTTGGTTGCTCTTTTGTCAAAGAAATTATAATTTGAACGTAGATATATATATGTACCAAATTCCTAACAGCTTCTTTTGTCAAGGACATTATGATTTGAACGTAGATATGTACCGAATTCCTAACAGCTTCATCATATTGATAAGAAAAATGTTTTTGTCGACATAATCGTTTGATGATTATAAATAATAGGCTAAATTACAAAAAAATTTCATATAATAATTCGCCTTTTTATTTTGTCCCGCTGTCTTTTAAAAGAATACATTTTGCCCCCTCGTAATTACCGAATTATCTTTAGGGGACAACGGCGTTAACGGAGAAGGTAAATTGACGAAAATATCCTTATCTTATATTGGAGAGAGAATGTGTTTTAATTTATTTCCCATCATTCTTAAAGGGTATTTTGGGTATATCCAATAATATTTTTTAAAAAATTGACGATTCACTCACGGAATGGTGACGGCGGGGGTAAATGCATATTTCGGTAATTACGAGGGGGCAAAATGTAGGGTTTTAAAAGACAGGGGAGCAAAGTGAAAAAGCGGGATATTACAGGAGGATTTTCTGTAATTTAGCCTAAATAATAATAAATTTATAACTAAAAGTTCAGCTACAAGCATTTTGTGCAATCAAATTTAAATATAAAATTTTTATCTCTTAAATTATATTAAAATTTAAAAAATTATTATTATCATAATTATATTTTTTTTATTTAAGGATTGAAAATCTAATAGTACCAATAATTTAGTGTTGTTAAAAGTGCAGTAGCCTTGTTTTATAACTAATTATTTCCTATCGTGTTTTGATCATTATGTGTTTGGTTCAAAATAAAAATTAAAATTGTAATAGGCTGGAATCGAAAACGGAATAATAAAATTTTCTAATATGTTTAATTTTGAATAGCAGTAGAAATTAGAATAGTAGAAATTCATGTTTGGTTGAAATTGAAAAACTTTTAGTTATCTAAAAAATAATTTAATAAATTTAAATATAAAATATGAAAATACATTTAAAATTGAGTTTGCAACACAAAAGATAGAATTAAATTTAATAGTTAAATTCAAACTAAAAATTAAAATTTTACATCAAAATTTTAAAATGCTAAGCCAAAATTTTAAATGCAATTTTTATAATATATAAATTTAAAATTGATTTGACAATTCAAAGCTATAAATTCATTTATGCTGTGATATAAATTCAAACTTAAAAATTATAATTCAAATGTCAATTTCAATCCATAAAGTCAATTTAAATTTTGAACGTAAAGTTTAAATTTAAATTTAAATTTTAATTCATTTATCAAATTCAAAATATTTGATTGAATTTAAAATTTTAATTTAAGTTCAAATCAAGACTAAAAATTTTAAAAAATAATTTCTAAATTTAAATTCCTATTTTTAATTAAAAATTAAAGTAAAAAAATACATTTAGTTTCAAATCTAAAATATAAAATATAATTGAGATATTTTCCAAACAAATATTTATTAAATCAGGATACAAATTTCAATCTGGTCTCCTAGATTTTTTTTTTTTTTTTTTTTTTTTGAGAGAGAAAGGTAGCATGCTATCCGCTTTGTTTATTTTTAAAATAAATTTAGCTGAAAATATGTAGCAGCTAGACTTCGAAATCGTGTCGGAAAAATAGATGATTAGAGAATTTCATTCTCCTGGGAATCGGAATGGGGATACCTAATACGCACTCAGGTTTGAGGTCACATGATGAAAATCGAAGAAAAATAAAGAGCCGGGATATTTATGTTTTGTTGGATCAACTTTACAAAATTAATTCTTTTATTGAGCACTAAGTTGTAAAAATTTTTGTCTTAAGAGTGGATGTTGGGAAATCTGGTACTAGCCCTGATACCAAATTCTGTGAATCCGTAAGGACCGTAATCCACTCCGATATCGCAATTCAGGCCGATACTGTCTAGTATTGAAATTTCAAATCAAAATTTTTTACCATAAATTTGTCTCCTCAACAAAACTAAAATCAATACAGAAACCAATACAACAACATAAAAGAAAAAAAAACTAAAACAGAAATATGCGGGTGAAACAAGATTAGACATAATTTTTTTCATCCTTCTTTCGTCTTCTATAAACCTAGATAATTTCTCTCTTTTAATGCATCCGTACGTGCATTCAAAATCATGAACACGTTGGTCATGTCATATGAGTGTGGCTAAAACCTAACCCCCACCACCTCCCCACCACCTCCATATTATACAGGTGTGGTTAAACCCTACCACCACCATCTTGGGTGTACTTAAATTCTATCACCACCGTGTACTTAAATTCTGTCACCATCGTGTACTTAAATCCTATCACCACCGTGCGCGTGGGCGTGGCTAAACCCTACCACCACCACCATATTATATGGGTGTGACCACCACCGTGTCATATGGGTGTACTTAAATCCTATCACCACAGTGTACTTAAATTCGGTCACCTACTTAAATCCTATTACCACCGTGGGTGTGGCTAAACCCTACCACCACTACGGTGTCATATGGGTGTGACCACCACCGTAAAATAATAACACATATACTATATTTATAGCTTGAATTCTAATCTAAATAAATTTTTATTCTAATTAATAATTAAATCTTAACAAACTTATCTCTAGCATATTTAAATATTAATCTTAATCCAACTAGAATTCAATTACAAATCTAATCAAATCCTAACAAACTTATCTCTGACCGATTTAAATAATAATCTTAATCCAATAAGAATTCAACTACAAATCTAATCAAATTCTAACAGCGGGTTAGAATAAGGACTAAAGAATTATTATATTCTCCACCTAGCGTGTATGGATCAAATTGATACTAACAATTTAATTTCTAAATTTAAATTTATTTTTTAATTAAAAATTAAAGTTAGAATTTATATTTAACTTTGAATCTAAATTCTAAAATATAATTGTAATATTTTTTAAAAACAGTATTTATTTTATTGGGATTCAATTTGTAATCCGACCTTCTAAACTAGATTGAAGAAATAGGTGTTTGAAAAATTTTCGTTCCACCAAAAAATCAGAATTGAAATGAGACTCTTGCATATTAAACATCTGTAACCGAAATTGTTCATCGTGATTTTGATTTTTGAATAAAAATATAGCAAACCTAATACGCACTCAGGTTTTAAGTCACAAGATGAAAATGCAAGAAGAATAAGGAGCCGCGCGAGAAGTTCAAAACTAGATATTTATGTTTCCTAGCATCAAATTTATTAAATTAATTCTTTTATGTAGGGCCGTATTATAAAAATTATATTCTTAGGCCCGTTTGGTATCTGAAATTAGGGGGGATAACCTCTAGTTTCATGTACTTATATCCAAACAAAAATTTGGGAATGGAAACAAACTGTTTCCACCCCAAAAAGGTTATACCGCAAACGGGGTATCCTATGATACCCCGTTTGGGGTGGGAACAGCTTGTTCCCACCCCCAGGTGGAACAACTCTACCTGTTCCACTAGTGGAGTTGTTCCACCTGCTGTTGTTTTTTTTTTTTTTCTAAATTAAAAAAATTTTAAATTATAAGATATTTAAATTTATAAAATTTAAAATTTATTTTTTTAATTTTATAAATTTTAAAATTTTTAACCTACTTTTTTAATAAATCTAAAAATATAAATTTTTTATATTTTTTAAAAAATTTATTAATTTTAAAATTTTTAAATTTATGCAAATTTTTTTATAAATTTTTTTAAATGTATACTAATTTTAACATTAAAATTTTTGCTTCTACTTTTGTAATTTTTTAAGATAATTAAAATTAAAAAAAAAATTTAAATTTATAAATTTTTAAATTTTAAATTTTATAGCTTTTAAAATTTGTAAATTTAATTTTTAATAAATTTATCAATTTATAAAAAATTTAAATTTTATTATTTTTACAATTTATACAAATTATTAAATTTTTAGTTTTAATTTTTAATAAATAATTCACCAAATTTTTAAAATTTTTACTTTTATAAATTTATACCTATTTTTATATATAAAATTTTGAATTTTAAAAAATTATAAATTTTAATTATATCATAAAGGGTAAAAATAGTCAATAAAAATTTATATACCCTCTAACCTTCTTATTCCTCTTTAATTTCCAAACATAATTTTTTTTATACCCGGTATAACTCTTATACCTACCCAAATATAAATTAACATTAGTTCTTGCTAATACCATAACTTATATTTATTTCCTGTATAACCAAATTTTTCTTATACCCAAACCAAACGCAGCCTTAAAGAGTAGAGTTCTGATCAAGAACTATTATATTCTCCGGCTGGCGGTCATGGATCAAGTTGGTACAAATAATTTGATATATGCTTGGACAAATTACCGAATCATTAACGCCAATAATTAATTTCAAAAATTTTAATTATTTGAAATGTTACAATTAATTTATATAAAGTATATAAATACAACATACACTTTAATCTCGATTGTAATTCGATCTACACCACATCCGCCGCAAGACAAGAGACATAATCAAAGGGACGAATCTCAAAACAATTCAAGGGTATGTATATTGTGTTTGCTTTTCTCTTTGTATTTTATCTTAATCTATTTTTTGTCCGTATAATTAACTTACATTTTATCTTAGGAAGTCTTGTATATATAAAAAACTTTGAAAGACACTTGCATTGCAGTTAATCTATTTTTGTACAGATGAAAAACTTGAGGATTTGATTGTCACATTGAATTGAATGAAAATAAAATTATGTTTGAATATATAGGAGAAATATACATTAGTAATAATAACTAGATTTAATCATTTTGGACCGATGGTTCGAGCTCAACGAGTTATTATTAATAGTGGGCCGAACCGTTATATTTAGTATCAGAGCAAATCACCAGTCGGAAGTGTGTGGCGAGCCTCGACTGAGTCTGGGTTTAGATGACAGGACTAGCGAGACAAGTCTCACATCGTCTGGTGATCTTTTGTGACACCCCAATAGTCCCATATCAGATGTGATTGGGATTATAATTGAGTATATAAGAGATATGGACACTAGTAATAATAACGAGGTTTAAGCATTTTGGGTTGTGGTTTGGACCCAACGAGTTATTATTGCTTGTGGGCCGGGTCGTTAAATTTGGTATCAGAGACAATAACCAGCCGAAAGTGTGTGACGAGTCTCGGCTGAGCCTGAGTCTAGATGACAGGGCTAGCGAGACAAGTCTCACATCGCCTGGTGATCTTGGGTTCTGTATGTGTTTGGGCTAACAAGGACGTCAGGTCTAAACGGAGGAGTTTGTGACACCCCAATAATGAGGAGTTTGTGACACCCCAATAATCCCACATCAGATGTGATTGGGATTGTGATTGAGTATATAAGAGACATGGATACTAGTAATAATATCTAGGCTTAAGTATTTTGTGCTGTGTTTTGGACCCAACGAGTTATTATTGCTAGTGGGCCGGATCGTTACATCTTGGGTTGTGCTTGTGATTAGACTGACGGAGACGTCAGCCCTAAACGGAAGGTGGCACCCCAATAATCCCACATCGGATTGAAATGAAATTGTGATTTCGTATATAGTAGGCTTAAGTATTTTAGGCCGGTGGTGTAACAACCCGGGCCATTAGCAATAATAACTCGTTGAGTCCAAAGCACAACTCTAAATATTTAAGTCCAATTATTATTATTAATGTTCATGTCTCTTATATACCTAATCACATTTGATGTGGACCCTATTGGGATTATTATTGCTAGTGGGTCGGTTCGTTACATTGAAAACACTTCTCTAAAATTAAATTCAGAAATAGTCTTTCAAAGATCAAATTACTACACTTTTTTCCGATCTGGATGATTTGAAGAAAACTCTTTGTAACTCTAAAATAAATCAAAATGCCTTAGTTGTTTTAAAATTAGATGAGCTAAAGAAAGAATTAAATTTCAGTAGTCTCATTGTTGAGAATAAAAGCACTTTGAAGAACAAAAATGAAATTCTCAACTTGAGGCCAACTGCTCGCAAGGACTTGAGTGAATCAAAAATCACTCTTGAGAATTTCGTTTGTGAAGTTAAGTATCTGAATATGATGCTTGACAATCAAGTTGTTAACTTCAAAAGGAGTGGACTTGGTTATGTAGCAAAACCTAGCGTTATGAAGTTAACAAAATCAAATATCAAAACAAAGCTTGTGCTAAAGCATCAAATCAAGATATATTACATCCCTGACTCTTCGCAATCCATCGATGATGACGTTGTCGGAGGTGAGGGACGGCGTCAAGAATGATGGCCCTTGAGCACAACTTGTTTCAAGATAATTTAGATACAGATAAGAATTGAGATATGAGAAGAAATGGGAAAGAGAAAGAGAAAGTATAGAGAAGAATGAATGGATCTACAATTGAGAGTAGAATAGAGAGAAAGAAAAGAAAATTTCAATATCATTCACGTCCCTTCCTCATTTACATCTGCTATTTTTATACTTGCCTAATAAGATTACTAATCTACTAATAGAAATTTGAAATTGAAATTCAAACATAAATGGGCTCGTGGGCTTTTCTCATATTGGGCCTGGTCTTCATGTGTGATTCGGTGGCCTATAGCTACACCGCCTGGCCTGGGCTCTTCTTAAGTGCGTAACGGATCGGGTTTGCTCTCCTGACAACCCGATCCGTCAAGAGTCGGTTTCAGGGTGATCCTTCCTTCTCTGTTCATGTCGGTTCACCATCTTTTGCACCCATTCCTACTACCTCCTCTCGTCTAAGTCTTCATCTCCCTTCCAATTTTATTTAAGTTTATTCTCATAATCTCTACCTCTAACCTTAATATATGCTTTTATTTGTGACAGATGTAACATAATGCTCTCACTGCAACAAGAAGGGTCATTATGTGTCAAAGTGTAAATTTATGAAGGATTACGAAGCTAATCAACTTTGGATAATGAAGGGTACATCTAGCATAAGTGAACCCAAGCTCGATCACTTGGGTATTAAAATCAAAATTTTAATTTCTTTTTGTAGGTGAAAATTTTGAGTGATAAATAAAAGGAGACCCCATCAAAACTCAAGTCACTTCAATGCTAGAGTGGGTGGATTCGTGACCGTTGGAGAAAATAACATAGGAATGATTCGTCGACGTTGGCACATTTGTTTACAAAATCTCCTCTAAAAATCTTGAAAATAGTATGCAATTTGGTATACTTGTTGAATTGAATCATCTTAATTGGTATCTACTTTATATTAATGACATTCCTAGTATGAAATGTGGGCCTAGTGGGGCCTTATCTGATCAGTTTTTAGTCCTTTCAGAAGCATACGAGTTTTAACACTAATATATGGTTTTAGTTGTTTAACCAATAATATATTTTTCGTATGCTTTACAATTTCAAACTTAGATGCTTTAATGCCATATGCTTTCCATGCTTATGTTGATTTAGATGGTTATAATTAACCTTGTTCCTCCAATAATTTAAATGAATTTACTCTGTCATTCTAATGATGCCAAAAATAGGAAGGAATTGTCGGATCGTTGGTGCTAACCATTAATTTCAAAAGTTCAGATTGTTAGAAATATGCAACTAATTCATTTAAAGCGTACAGATATGTACACGGATCTCGATTGTGACTCGATCCAACCAGCCTCACATCACTTCGAATATGACTCGGCCCAACTCTACTTCACGGTATTTTAAACGTAACTCAGCCCAACATGGCTTTCCGCCATAGGGGAGGATGCTGATCCTTTTAAGCCAACAATCCCCACTCGGCCCAACCAGCCTCACATCACTTCGAATATGACCCGGCCCAAATCGGCTTCACAGTATTTTAAACATAACTCGGCCCAACCTGGCTTTTCGCCAGAGAGGAGGATGCATGCTGACCCCTTTAAGCCAACAATCCCCCCTCCAGTACTTACAATAATTTGCAGCATGCTGGAATCGAACTCGTAACCTGTAGCTTTGATACAACTTGTCGGATTGTTAGCGTTAACCACTAATTCGAAAATCTCGAGCTGTTAGAAAAACATAACCAATTAATTTAAAGAGTACAGATACAGCGCCCACGGATCTCGATTGTGATTCCGTCCAATTAGCCTCATACCACTTCGAACATTACTCGGCCTAACTCAGCCTTACTCCATTTTGGACATAACTCCGCCCAACTTGCCCTCCCACTATATGACAAAATGCTGATCTCTTTGAGCCAACGAGAATATATATGTGATGCTTATTTGACATTCAATATAATATGCACTTCTCTATGTATTATTAATGCATACATTGAGGGTTGAGTTATTCTTATGATACATTTATGCATATGTTGAGGAGGAGAAATATTTGTGACAAATATATATATATTTTTTTATTCATTTGTCTATATTTATTATTATTATTATTATTATTTAGGGAACTATATTATTTGTCATCATAAATAAGAAAGAGAATGTTGATCTAGTGACCTTAATTAATATTTATATTTTGATGATCATAAATAATAAAAATTTTATAACTAATTGTTCTTATCGAGTTTCTTTATAGCTTGGACTCCTGGAAAAACTCAAGTTTGAGTCACATGATGAAGATGGAAGAAGAATAAAAAGCCGAAGTTGGAAAACAAGTTATTTATGCTTCGTTGGATCAAATTGTCTAAGTTGATTCTTTTATTTAGGAATATATTGCAAAATTGTAATCAAAAGAGTGGAGTTAAGATTAAGGATTTAAAGGGACTAGCTATTATATTCTTTATCTGCAACACAAGGATCAAATTGGTACAAACCATTTTGTATGTGCCTGAACACAACCAAAATGCTATTTATATATATGCTGCTAAGAAGCAATGACATAAACTAATTGGAGTTGATCTGACAAGAATATATGAATTAAATTGACGTGAAATCTTTTCTATTAAGTTGATCTGACAGGAGAAATCAAGCACCTAGAAATAAATCGGATGCCCGAATTACACACCCAGTTCTGTTGAGCGCACTTGATTTTGGGTTCGGTAGCTGATACTGTTGGCTATTTATTTATGGGTTAAAATAGGTCTAATTTTTTGCCCCGTGATAATAGGCCCAGGAGACTAATAAGTTGAGTTGGGTGAGCCCAATAAGTTGAGTAGGGCTGCGGTCCATGATAAACCTAACGGCAAGAGGCCCAACAATAAACCTAATGTCCAGATGGGTTGAGTCCGGTCGAGACCCATGGGCGCTGTGTCTGTACGCTTTAAGTAAATTGGTTGCGTATTTCTAATAGCTCGAGTATTTGGGATTAATGGTTAGCTTCAACGATCCGACAGATACTTGCGAAAAAATACGTAGACACCTGATTTGGAAACGGGCACCAAGTTTCGTGCTTCGAGTCCAAAAGTCTTTTTAATCACTGGACAAAGTTGTTGCCCTCGTTAGTAGCCGTTAGGGCAAAATCAAGTGCCTGGTTTCTTAGGTCGCGCGAGGTTTCTATTCCGATTTTCTGAAATTGGTGTAAGGGCGCTGGTGTAAATAGATATAAATAATTAATTTAGTTTATGTCTTTGAATTGTAGGAGAGAAGGTAGAAAATTTTGTTAACATATATTGGCTAAATCCTTAATTCTCTCTTTATTATTAAGTGAGCTATTCCTTTAAGTGATTAGAGCTCTTTGTACTCGTGAGATTGAGAATCCATTTGATAATAGATTTTACTTGTAAGGAGAGAAGTGAATTGGTATAATGACTAGGTGTTTGCTCGTGAAAAGTATCAAATCGTAGATGTTAGGATTTGGTTAGATTTGTAGTTGAATCCTAGTTGATTAAGATTAAATATTTAAGTACGTATGTTAGAAATAAATTTATTAATATTTAAATATTAATTAGAATAGAAATTTATTTAGGCTAAAATTTAGATAGCTTTTAATGTAAGCTATAAATATAGCATATGTTCTATTATTTAGTGATGGTGATAGAGTTTAGCCACACCCATATGTCATGTCCAAAATATTCATAATTTTGGACGCACCTAGTGCATAGGTGCACGAGAGAGGTCTTCTCATGTTATAGAAGACTCAAGAAAGATGAGAGAGACTCAAGAAGAGGGCTCGGGTTTTAATTGTCCGAATAGTGTGTACAAGCTACCAAATTGAATGAAACTTCACTTGCTACCCCAGAACGCTTCATTTAAGGTGTCCGGGCAGAAACAATTAATTTCGTGGAATTACAAACACGAATGGTGCCATAAATACCGTAACTGTGTCTCAATTAGCCATTAACGGCTCTAGAAGTCCCCAACGCGAAACTGAAGTCACTGGACCAACCAAGACAGCGTCAAGAATAGCCAGGGACACCTAGCAATCATAAATGATCTTCTAATTTGCTCGGATTGCACATTTTGTGCAGAAACGACGGTAAACCGATGATTTCACCGATTTACGACTCCTAACCAATTTCTGCTTAACGAAAGCCACTGGACCTCGAAGGAAAAGTTCAGAGGTCACGTGCACGCTACCTGAGGTAGCCCACATGGCTACAATTGCAACTAGACCCCTAGGCTTTCATAAAATTACATAAATACATGTAAAATAAGGTATTTTGGCTTGTTACCTTAATCCGAAAACTTTTAGATTGATCCGAGGGTATTAGTAGGTGGGCCCCGATACACCGAGACCCATGCTCACTGTTTGAGGGTTGCCCCGAGTTTGAAATAGTGCTAGGATCAATCTACAACATTGATCAAGAGCTTTACTGAAGAATCATGCACCATTTATCAAATTTTAAGCCAATTAAAGTGAGCATCATGCTCAGAGAGGTTTAGAGAGTTGACGGCTCACCTTGCTAAAGTCGCAGGGCCGTCAAAAAGTTGGCCGGAGCAACCTCAGCCAAGATCAACTCCACCAAAGCCCTAAGATGCCAAACCTGCAAGAACTGGGGATCAGTGGGGAAACTAGGGCAAGCAGCAATGGGAAAGGGTCAAGGGAGGTGGCAGGAGCCTCACCAAATCCAGCTTCAGCGACAGGGTGCGGTGGTTGGTCAGAGTTGGGCCTTGCGGCCAACTGGACATCAAAGATGGAGAGGGACCAATGCGGGGACACACAAGCCCATGCAAGGGTACATGCATGGCTATTTCGACGTAGGGGAGCTAGATGGGTGGCTTGCTGGAGTTAGGGAGCGGCAACGGTAGCGCACGACCAATCTCGACCAAGAACAAGAAAAGGAAACCTTTGCCGACGATCAACTGATCAAGGAGGCCTGAAACTTGATGAGTGCCTCGTGGGGTCTAGCAAAGGGTGCCAGTGCTTCGGATCCCAAACCAGAATGTTGGAGGCAGCGCTCGATCTAGTCGGGCAAAGATTAGGGTTCCGACGACCTATCAACCAAACTGCGGCTTGGCCGGCTTCTCCGGCGACGGTGCTGCACCAAGGGAGTCTCAGGGGGGTGAGAAAGAAGATGGGGATTATTCTTGGCAAAGAAAACAAGGAATAAGGTGACTTGACTCACCTCTGATATGAGAAGGAAAGAGAGAAGAAAAACTTCCTTCTCCATTGTCGTGCGGCAATGACGGTCGGCGGTGCTCCTTAGGTAAGACCCTCTGATGGTGAGGAAGACCGCAAAGTGGCTCTGGGGCAATTGGCTGAGGTTTGGTGCACACCTTCTTCTCCAAACCCGAGAGCAAGGTGAGGTGGTGCTTGGTTTCACTTTTTCGATAAGATACGACGGTGGCCAGTGGCGGCAAGGCTCGAGAAAAGAGCGGAGAGATGAGGAAGAGGTGTCAGAGGCTATGGGAGCAAGAAACTCTATGCGGCTTGGGAAACCCTAGGTTGCTTTATATAGAGGTGGAAAACTTGCTAAAAGGTCCCTGTAGACTTTAAATTTTTAGTTGAGTCCTTTATAGTAGGTATAAAATGCTAGAAAATTCCTCCATATGCAATATCACGCAAATACATGCATAAAATATAGGGTGATTTGCCAAATTACACTGTAAAAATAGTATTTTTTTACATTTTTCAATACTTTTGGCTCGCCAAAATTGAAAATGGATATCATCGCATCGATCAGCTCGACGAGACCGTTAAGGTAGTAAATTTTGTTTCGTCTCGTTTGGATCTCGATAAGTCAGGGTAGTTGCTTTTTCACGAAAACCCTCAAAATTTGAATTTTTGAATTCAAGAATTTTCAAAGAATCAATTTTGAATTTAAATTTTAGAATTTAAATTTCATGAGTATTACACATAGTAATGGTAGATTTATATTTCAATAGATTTTTTCTTATTCTTACTGCTTTTTCTTATTTGCCTCTGGTAGACTTAATGGATAGGTCGGAGTTATCGCTAAAGTACCCACGGAGGACTATTAATTTTTAGTAGTTCTCACACTCTTTGTTGACTCACTTTTTGCAGAGCCTGCCACAGCTATTATGGTGACTGCGGACTGAGGTAAGGGGATCACGGACTAGATAGATCTCCTTCCTGTTTGTGTGGATTGTAGATGTGGACCATATGTTGTTTTTTTATTTTTTACACTACTGCACTTTTGGGTCTGGCTTTTCGCTAGCTGTTTGTATTTATATTTTGGGAGTTGGACTTTGTATTTTGAGTTTTATAGTACAGTTCAGTCTGATGGTTATCTTTAGTTTTATCTATGTTTCGCTCTATTGTATGATTTTTTATACTTGAGCAAATTACTAATGCTTCGTGTACGTAAGACTTTTCGTGTATAGGCGAATCTGTTGGCAGCCCCGGGTTCTGGTTACTCCGAGGGCGTGATATGACTCATCTTCTACACAAAATCCTAAGTTCAATTTCAAATATAGATAGGACAATAATAAAAATATGAGGATATTTGGAGGATTAAGCACAATCATGAAGTTTCTGTCAGAGCAAAAAAAAAAAAAAAAAAAAAATAGCATCAAATAGTAGTCAGTCCCAATCATACACAAACGAAAAAAGAAGTCTAAAGATGAAAAAGTGAGAAAGAGAGATGTAGAGAGAGAAAAATATATGAGAGAAAGATCTTCATTGAGTAGAGAAACAGAGTATTCGATTATTTTATTTTTTTTTAGGTTTCTTGTTTTTTTTTTTCGAAATGGTATATGTACTATTATAATATATATATAAATCTTACATGTTAGGTTTTGAAAGGATTGTATTTTCTCACTTGTTTTATTTTTTTTTTTTTTCATACTAACATTCTAAAAGAAAAATATTATATGTATATTTAAAAAAAGAGCTTAAAATTTAAACCGATAGTCTTAGAGTTTAGAAAGTTTTTTAAGTTTTTAGTATTTAAAAAGATACTAAATTTATGAAAGAAAATGACTTTCAAAAGAATAATGTAAATTTTACACCGCCGAGGTGTTAAATTATATGAAATAATTGTTATTCCTTAAAAACTTAAACCGTTAATCTTACACCGCTAAACTTAATCTTTTGATATTCAACGTTCCTTCTCACGTTTGAATTATTGTTTGCACTCGAGACGTTAATATCTTCAAGATATAAGCTTAATTAAATAAAAAAAAATTAAAATAACTTTTTAATATCTTCAAAATATAAGCTTAATTAAATAAGAAAAAATTAAATAATATTAAAAATCTGATAGGACTCGAATTCATGACATGTAACTCTGATATCATACTAAATTATATAAAATAATTATTATTCTTCAAAAGTTTAAATTAGTAGAGAATAATATTTATATATTTTATATTCAAAGTTTAAATTTTATTTAAAATTTTTAGTATTTTGAAAAAAATGACAAAATAAGAGCCCAGACATCCCGATGAGGATTATAAAATTCTTTTTTCTTTTCTTTTATAATAGTATTCATATGTGTCAGAATTTTTTATTTTTGGTTAAAAATGTAAAGAAATTTAACAATAGGGTTTTTTATTTTTTATCTGAGTCAGTTAAGTTAAAAGCTTCATTAACTTTAATGGATTTACTGGCTGTTTGTATTTATTTGCTTCGGTTTTGTGCTTCAATTTTATAGTTTAACGTGTTTGTACTCTCTTATTCAAAAAGTTATACTCTCTTATTCAAAAAGTTATACTCAAGTTATACTCACATTTCTTCTATAATTTTTAAAAAGTATAATTTTTGAATAACAAACCACAATAAGGGATATGTAACAATCCGATTCATTAGCAATAATAACTCGTTGGATCGAAATCACAATCTAAAATAATTATTGTTATTAGTATTTATGTCTCTTATATATTCAATTATAATTTTATTTTCATCCGATATAGAACTATGGTATGCTACATGGTTAAATTGAAGTTTGCCTTTTTTTTTTTTTTTTTTTTTTTCTATTGATTTCTAGTTACAAAATGGTAGAAAATCATGAAAAAGAAGAGACGTGTGAGTTGAAAAATCTTCTTCAACTACTATTTTTCTTCTTGGATTTGGTTAAGCAGATTGGGGGGGGTCCTTTAATCTTTTCCAGACAAAACGATCCTAAAGATCCGCAGAATTTGAATCATAAACGCGAATCGGCTGATCCCACCGCTGCTCATCGGCTGCGGGACGTATTCAAGAGCACTCTGTGTCGCATTATTGAAATGTAAATGAGTACCGACGGGTAGTAAAATACATTTGAGTTGTCTATGTTGGACTGCTTAACACAAACAGGCAGCCAGACATATTCGAGTTGTCCATAATGGATCACTCAAATGCAATCCAGCGCTGATAAGCTGTAGGATGCATCCGAGCTGTCTACTTTGGACAACTCAAACACGATGCAGCACAAACGAGCGGCAAGTTACATTCGAGCTGTCCATATCAAACTGATGAGTGACGAGACCGCCCCAATCCATTTGAACTCGGGCATGCATGCACTTAAACGGGAAAGGGGTCTTTGGAGATTCAGAATAGATTTGAAGGCTTGAAATAAAAAGATTAAAAAAAATTTAAGAAAGATATTGTGTACGGTGGAATTGTGCTCTATCCAATCCAATCCAACCAAACCTGCCATTCAAACCAACCCCCCAAACCACCACCCATCTCTAGCAACTAGCTAGGGTTGAGCACCTTTCAGTCAAAGCCAAATTATCAAGCCGAGCGGACTCATTTTGACTGATTCAATGCGATTTGTTTAATAATTTTGACTAAATCAGCTATTTAAATTCAAGAAGCGAGAAAACTGAACAAATTGAATAAGCCAAATTCTTAAGTGTTTGATATAAATATATTTTTTCATTCAAGAGTCGAAAATCTAATAGTATCAATAATTTGGTGCTATATATATATAGGGTCCGGCTACTATACTCTTATGAGTAAAATTTTGTTGTACTCATAAATTTTCATCCCTTAGATGAAGGAATGTGCGGTTAGAACTATAGTAGTTCCAAAGATTTTTACTATTTTTTCAACAACCTAGTAAACCCTAGGGTCCCACTATCATCCTAACCGCACATTTCTTCATCCAAAGGTGAAAAAGTTATGAGTGCAAAGAGATTTATACTCATAAGAGTATAGTAGCCCTACGCTATATATATATATATATATAATATATATATATATATATATATATATATATATATATATATATATATATATATATATATCTAGTCTGACTGGAATACTACCGATAGCATAAAGTAATTGGTGTTAGGAAAAATCTATGTAAAATTACAATTGGTGCTACCAAATTTTCAATCTTTGGATGAAAAGATGTGCGGTTGGAATTATAGTGGTCCCCTAAAATTTTTACTATTCGACCAACCAACCAGTAAACAATAGAGGACCACTATCATACTAATCGCACATATCTTAATCCAATGGCTAAAAAATTATGTAGTACCAATGACTTGGTGTTATCGATATATTATATATATATATATATATATATATTATATATATAGAGAGAGAGAGAGAGAGAGAGAGAGAGAGAGATAGAGAGAGAGAGAGAGAGAGAGAGCACCACTACAATCATGGCATTTGGTGGCGACAAAAGTCGCCACCAAAAGCCAAAAAGTCGCCACCAATTAACTTTGGCGGCGACTAAATGTCGCCACCTTAAAGCATGTCGGCGAAAGTATATAGCGGCGACAACTTTAGCGGCGACAGAAAAGGTGGCGACAATTGTCGCCACCAAAAGTATGAAGAATCGGTGGCGACAATTGTCGCCACCAAAAGTATGAAGAATCGGTGGCGACAACTGTCGCCACTAAATGTATGAATAAACGGTGGCGACAATTGTCGCCACTAAATGTATAAGAAACGGTGGCGACAATTGTCGCCACCAAATGTGGAAGAATCGGTGGCGACAATTGTCGCCACCGAATGTATGAAGAAACGGTGGCGACAAATGTCGCCACCAAATGTAGAATAATCGGTGGCGACAATTATCGCCACCGATTGTATGAAGAAATGGTGGCGAGAACTGTCGCCACCAAATGTAGAAGAATCAGTGGCGACAATTGTCGCCACCGAATGTATGAAGAAACGGTAAAATGTCTGGAGAAACGGTGACGACAGCGATTCCAGCCACAAATGAGAGAGGATGGAATAAATTCTTTACGACCAAATGACGCAAATGATTTTGGCCTGGGTTAAACACGAAAGATCCAAAATGTCACAATAAAAATTCTTTTCAAAAACTTCTGCCATAAATAACTTCCGTGATTCATCATCAACCAAGCCAAGGACATAGTCGGTAGTTATTTATGAAGGAAACATATTTTGAATTAACAAACAACGGAATAAAAATCAAATTCTACCATAAAATTGCTCTAAACAATTTCAGCCCACTAATCACTCGCGGTAAACCAAACAGAACCAAATCAAGGGGTTGATGTAGCAACAATTTCAACATTTATTCATTTATTTTTTCCGTTTCTCCTAACAATACAGCTCATACTACTGTTCAAAATTTCACAGATCATATATCAGTAAAACAATCAACAGTTGGAAGATCATGACAGAAAAATAATAATAATAATAATAGAAGATTATTTACCAGTGTCACACTATCCTAATTCACAGGAGTGTTGTTTTATTAACACAGGAATGCAAAACCTTTCTTCAAACACCAGTAGTTCCTATCGACTCGATCACTGCTGCATTATCACTAGCACTAGCAAGCTTGCGTCGCTGCTTGTTTCGCTATCACTAGCAATTCCGACGTCCATTGAGCTGCAGCTACACGAAAATGAATATAATGTCTTAGAATATAGTCATAAAATTTCGCAAGCTTTTTGTTCTTGTTCTTGTTCTAGTCTTGTTCTTTTTATCTTCATTTTGACAACATTCAGCAAAGAGAAAATTAAATAGAGGAGCAATAGAGATATTTCATTTTCATTTAGCTGTAAGATAAAGGTTACACTGTCATGTTTCCGACAAGCAAACAGTAGGGAGCTAATTTGATCCAATAGCAACTGCAAATAGGCAACAATCAATAGCAATATGGCAATAAAGTCCACATTACCAAATTTAAGTGATGAACATGGGTCAAAACTTTCACTTCAGCAAAAAATTCCCTAGACGCCTTCATATCTTTCTTGATTGCAGCTTTCTGAAACAAAAGAGAACCAAAAACATGACAAAAATTTATTCTAACAAACCTGAAGGACGATCAAGGTGGACAACACCTTGAATTCACAAGTATCAAAAATACTGTAACAAATTGAACATATTGAAGGCCTTCCAATGTCAAAGCAAAACAAATTAAAGTCTTCACAGAGAGAGAGAGAGTGAGTGTCCTACAAGAAAATCACAAAGACCATGCAATAGTCAAATTCAAAAAAAGATGTTTCAGAGGTACAAATTTCAAGAATTTTTCAGCATATAATAAAATTTCTCACCTTGTTCAACCAATAAAGTATACCTAATAAATTTAATTGAAAATAATCAAAAAGGGTCCACATGATGCATTAAAAAAGGAAAATACCGGCTTCAAGGTTATAGAATGGAGTTAAATGTATAATAATAATCTTCGAGAAATCAGCCCATTTATTCACCATGTCAGCTTGCTTTACATTATGATCATGTTGCCTTTCTGAGTATGGGGTGAATTATTTAAGCAACTATTTAAGCAAGCTACATTAATCATTTCAGCCATAACCTCAATGTTGTCAAAAAAGTCTAGCAGAAAATTAAAGAGCTTGCGTACCATGATTTACCTGGTAAGCAAGTGTACATGGGTTGGCGATTCCGCGCTTTTCCAGCTCTTCCATAATCAGATCGATACACTCCTCCATCTCTGCTTTGTATGGGTCCCCGGCTTCTTCCACATATGCTAGTGGCACTCCATGAGCACTAAAAAATATCATGACCTGCAATTCAATCAATAGAAAATGAAAAAGATCATGCAAATTAACTCAAACAAAATCGAGGAAACAGCTACAGCATAAGTTTAAAGGTGAATAATAAGTTAAGAAGCCTCCTAGGTCATAAAAGCTTGAAAAAAGGCAAACTTGCAATGTTTTCTTTCCTAATTTGAAGAAACAAAGATAAATTAGATACGAGGGATTTACTAGATTTTTTTTTTTTTTTTTTGTTTACTGGCCATTGCAAGATATCCTAGTTAATAGTTGGATCACTTCTATGGTAATTATTATAAATACGACCACCCATACAGGGAAACTTAAAACATTTTGTTATTTTTACCTAAATATTTTACTACCCTACAACATAATAAGAAGTTCCTTGCCTAACAAAACAAGCAATCTCACAATTAAGCACAGATAGTATATAATTGCCAATTCAAAACCTTAAAGATCTTAGTAGTAAATAGATGAAGATACTAGTTAAATTGTTGCATGATAGGTGCATCGAACAATAAATAAATTATAGACAATTCAAAAGCAGTACTTGTCTATGCAATGAATGCTAAGTACCAAAAGCTCTAAAACAACAAAATTGATAGAATCATTCTAATGTTGAATGTCGCTATCCTTAACAGAGCACTAACGATGTTATTTTTGACACTATCTGTACGCTTCTGATTAATATTAGATCAACAAATAAGAAAAGGAGCTGATGCTCACTGTTAGTATTAACTCATTCATAGCTATTTTATTGGTTAATATCCAGAGAGAGACAAAATAAAGCTGAAAGAGGGAGGGTCTTGATATGAACATTGTCACGAGTTAAGCTCTTCTGTAGTTCATACCTTCTGAGGGGTCGCAAATTTGGACAACTCTTTTTCGATTAAAGTTGCCATGGCCTTGATGTATCCTTCACGCTGGTACCAGGATGGTATAACTGTGTGTTGCATATTGACCAAATACTCATCCTCCCTAGAGTACTAAATAAATGTTATACAGTTGGTTTCAGAAAAAGCATCGTAGAAACTAATATTTGAACCTTTAAGGTATTACCTGAATATACTCTCCAACAAACGAAGACTTGAACCACTAGTTGATATAGAAAACTGTGGATAAAGAGGAAGCACAACAAGTTTTGTGATACCATCCCGCTTAATCTGGAAGGATACCAAGAAAAATATCAACTAGTTCAGCAATGCGATGTTTCATCAGATCATGGACTGAAATAAAACTATTTAGCAATCGCAGCAAAACCTTTTCTAATTAAAGCTTCTCCAAACTAATGTATTGATCTTCCAGAAAAACAAATACAAATGTAAAATCATCAACAAAAGGAACCACCATCATCATGTCTTCCAATTTCATGTCAAAACGAAGCCGCCTGCTTAGCATTACAAGCAAGCGTAGGAGCAGTTTTCAGCTATTTTTGTCTGTAATTCATGAAACTACTTATAGCTGCCATTAAAATAAAAATGAGCTCTTAGGCATATGTCAAGCTCATTGCACTACCTGTTCTATAGCTTCTTCAGTGAATGGATGCCAATATCGCATTCCAACATACACTTTTGCAGGGACATTTTTGTCACACAAGGCCTTCCTCAGCTCTTCGCCCTACATTTTATCAAAACAATCACTAAAAAGGGTTAGAGACAAAATATTATAAGAATATTTAAAAACTAATTAAAATAATATCATTACAAGGAAACATTAATCAGCAAACAAATCAAAAGAATAATAATATAGGAGAAACCCCAAAAAAATCTCAATTTACGTCACAAGAAAAGATTGCAAGCGCCAGGGATGCCTATTACTTTTAGCATGCAGAATAAACACGATAAAACCTAGAAATAAGAGATGAGAAATAGCAATCTGGATCTAGTTTGAAATTTCTTTAGCCATTATGCTCATAGAAACATTCACTACTTGGGATTATTAATGTGTAGATCTAGATTCACTTCTGCAAGGGAAGAGAGATTATTATTCCCATTGCCTAATACTAAGCTACAGGCAATCATTTTAAGGAACGAGCAACAAATAGAAATAAAAAAATGTAAAACATATCTTTTTAGATAAGCAAGGTTCACTTACCCTGAGAAGATCCATCAGCATCATAAGATTGTCCTTTGAACTGACATATCGTATCATAACTGCAGAATTTGATCTATCAAGAAGCATGTCTCCCAAAAGCTGAAACAAAAAAATACAGGAGTTCAATAAAGAAGTTGGCCAAAAATGATCAGAGTAACTACAACAACAATGAACCAACAAACCAAAACCTTAAATATGCCCTACTTCATGCATGATTATAAGTGCGATAAGGGCAATGTAATTACGAGATAAATGGACCTCCAAAGGAAATAGAAAGCAGCTACGGGCAATAGTGATTAGATCAAGAATTTCGCAATGAATCTAGTTCTGCTTAATCTACATCATTTCTCATTCTGTAGTAAAAGAAACAAAAACCCATGTTGCAAAGCAATTAATACCTTGATGGCTTGCCTTTTTGTTATGTAGTTGCTAAGTCGACTTCGATACGCATTCATGAAACTCAACCGGCAGTAGAGTATGAGAAAATGCCATACCCTAAGCAATGCACCCACACACTACAACAAAACTAGCTTTTAGATAAAAGAAAATCATCTTACTAACAACGAGCTTGTAGGGTAGTAAACCAGCAAAAACATACCAAGCAACCAATTAATTAAGATACCACATAACAAGTTGTGTATTGTCCAAAGAAATATCGCTTGATTTGTTCGTAGATATTATCAAGTAATATATTAATTACACTGTTTTTCAAACATTGTTGTAAGCTTGGAGGTGTGAATGGTGAAAAATAGTACCTCAGTTGGATGAGTAGTAAGGAAGAAGCCTACCATTGGCGCGAACTCATTTCCTTCCCTGCATGCATAGTTAACCTGGAAGTTGGCAGAAATAAACATTATCAAACAGTTTCAACATCAGTTGCACCTCCAACAATGTCACTTTAATTAAAATGTAAAATTGAGCATATAATTACCTTCGTTTGGAGGGGATGATGTAGTCGGCACTCCTCGACTAGAAGAAGGCTGTGGTGCACGCGGCACTCCATATGATTCAACAATTATCTTTAATTGTTCTTAAATTCAATTTTAGTTGTGCCTTAATTTCTTCAATTTCCTTTTGAAATCTCTCCTCTCTTTCAATTTTCTCCCTTGTGCTCTCGTCTTCAATTTCTTCAATTTCCTTTTTTAACCCTCATCTCTCTCTTCAATTTCCATTCGGATTGCTTCAATTCTCTTTCAAAACATCAATTTGCCTCTCAATATATCTTCTGATGCTTTGATTGTCAAATTTTTAGGCACTTGTTGCTTAGATCCACATCCTAAACCCCGAAGATGTCCAGATCGTCACCAAAAGTTTGTGTTAAATGCCTCTAATTGATAATGGGGACCACCTAACTCTTCTGGGACTGTGCTACATGCTCAATTGATCCATGCATTCAATAAAATACATTTGTAACAAAACATTTATATATTTGCATGACATATGTTCTTTTCACTAGTCTAAGCATATAAAACCAAAGTATGAACTAGAGATGTGTATGAAATAAGGTGTTGTACCAGAGCATTTGAGCTTTGGATTATACCTGATCAATGGCGGAGGGGTACTTCTCGTAGTGGAAGGTGGAGACGAGGATGGCGAGGGCGTGGAATGGTTGACGCTCACGGCGAACTGGTCCTGGAGCATCCTCGTGCGCTCCTCGCACATGCTCACGAGCCCTTCGTGCGCCTCTTCCGTCATTCTCCTCGCGTTCCGTATGTAACAATGGAGGGCCCCCATACCCACCGACGGCCGCCACCCCACCACCACCACCATCCATCGCCGTGCGATTCACCCACCACCTCCTCCTCGCCTCCGCCCCATTCCCACCATCGATCTCCGCGAACGAGAGAGAGAGAGAGACAGAGTGAGAGAGAAGGCGGGTTAGGGCTGGTTAGGGCGCGCATCACCAAAAAAAAATTAAAAATGGTGGGAAATAAAACCTATAGTGGCGACAACAATGTCGCCACTAATAATAAGTATTGGTGGCGAGTCACCACCAATAATAACGCGTCGCGCGCTAGTTAGCTGGCGCCCACCTACCACGCGATGACGCGCGGCGTGCTCTAGAGCCGCAGATTTGGGATTCGGGCGCTAGCGGATTTGCCACACATGTCTGGGCGCTCGTCGGAAGGCAACCTTGAGGAGATTCGGGCGACTGAAAGTGCTCCAAAATTCTGAGGCTCAGTGTGTTTTGGAGACTATAAATAGCTGTCTTCCTCCACTATTTAGAGACTTTTGGGCATTTTCTTTTGAAGAGCTTTTCAGCAGAGGAGATCACCACCTTCTCCACTCCATTCCTGAGCGCTTTGAAGATTAAAACTTATAGTTTAAAATTGTAAATTTTAAAATTTATACTTTTAAAATTACAATTTTAAAATTAAAACTTATAGTTTAAAATTGTAAATTTTAAAATTTATACTTTTAAATTTTTAAAATTTAAATTTTCTCTTAAATTTAAAATTTTAAATTTATATTTTCTGATTTGAAAATTTAAATTTAAATATTAAGTTTTAAAATTTTAAATTTAATATCTAAATTTTAAATTTAAAAATTAAATTTAACGAACAAAATTTAAAATTAAAAAATTTAAATAAGTTTAAAATTTGAATCTAAAAGGAAAATATTAAGTATTGGTGGCGTCAAAAATATCGCCACCAATAACAAGTATTGGTGGCGACAAAAATGTCGCCACCAATAATAAGTATTAGTGGCGACCAAAATGTCGCCACCAATAGTAAGTATTAGTGGCGACAAAAATGTCGCTACCAATAGTAAGTATTAGTAGCGACAAACATGTCGCCGTTATTACTTATCCCCTATTACTTATTTTAAATTTAAAATTTACAATTTTAAAATTAAAACTTATAATTCAAAATTTAAAGTTTAAAATTGTAAAATTTTAAATTTATACTTTTAAATTTTTAAAATTTAAATTTTATCTTAAATTTACGATTTTAAATTTATAATTTCTGATTTGAAATTTAAAATTTAAATATTAAGTTTTAAAATTTTAAATTTAATATTTAAATTTTAAATTTAAAAACTAAATTTAACGGATAAAATTTAAAATTAAAAAATTTAAATAAGTTTAAAATTCGAATCTAAAAATAAAATATTAAGTATTGGTGGCGACAAAAATATCGCCACCAATAATAAGTATTAGTGGCGACAAAAATGTCGCCACTAATAATAAGTATTAGTGGCGACCAAAATGTCGCCACCAATAGTAAGTATTAGTGGCGACAAAAATGTCGCCGCTATTACTTATCCCCTATTACTTATTTTAAATTTGAAATTTACAATTTTAAAATTAAAACTTATAATTCAAAACTTAAAGTTTAAAATTTTAAATTTTTAAATTTATACTTTTAAATTTTTAAAATTTAAATTTTATCTTAAATTTAAAATTTTAAATTAGTAATTTCTGATTTGAAATTTAAAATTTAAATATTAAGTTTTAAAATTTTAAATTTAATATTTAAATTTTAAATTTAAAAATTAAATTTAACGGATAAAATTTAAAATTAAAAAATTTAAATAAGTTTAAAATTCGAATCTAAAAATAAAATATTAAGTATTAGTGGCGACAAAAATGTCGCCACCAATAACAAGTATTAGTGGCGACAAACATGTCGCCACCAATAATAAGTATTAGTGGCGACCAAAATGTCGCCACCAATAGTAAGTATTAGTGGCGACCAAAATGTCGCTACCAATAGTAAGTATTAGTGGCGACAAACATGTCGCCGTTATTACTTATCCCCTATTACTTATTTTAAATTTAAAATTTACAATTTTAAAATTAAAACTTATAATTCAAAATTTAAAGTTTAAAATTGTAAAATTTTAAATTTATACTTTTAAATTTTTAAAATTTAAATTTTATCTTAAATTTACGATTTTAAATTTATAATTTCTGATTTGAAATTTAAAATTTAAATATTAAGTTTTAAAATTTTAAATTTAATATTTAAATTTTAAATTTAAAAACTAAATTTAACGGATAAAATTTAAAATTAAAAAATTTAAATAAGTTTAAAATTCGAATCTAAAAATAAAATATTAAGTATTGGTGGCGACAAAAATATCGCCACCATAATAAGTATTAGTGGCGACAAAAATGTCGCCACTAATAATAAGTATTAGTGGCGACCAAAATGTCGCCACCAATAGTAAGTATTAGTGGCGACCAAAATGTCGCCACCAATAGTAAGTATTCGTGGCGACAAAAATGTCGCCGTTATTACATATCCCCTATTACTTATTTTAAATTTAAAATTTACAATTTTAAAATTAAAACTTATAATTCAAAACTTAAAGTTTAAAATTGTAAAATTTTAAATTTATACTTTTAAATTTTTAAAATTTAAATTTTATCTTAAATTTACGATTTTAAATTTATAATTTCTGATTTGAAATTTAAAATTTAAATATTAAGTTTTAAAATTTTAAATTTAATATTTAAATTTTAAATTTAAAAATTAAATTTAACGGATAAAATTTAAAATTAAAAAATTTAAATAAGTTTAAAATTCGATCTAAAAATAAAATATTAAGTAGTGGTGGCGACAAAAATGTCGCCACCAATAATAAGTATTAGTGGCGACAAAAATGTCGCCACTAATAATAAGTATTGGTGGCGACAAAATTGTCGCCACCAATAAAAAGTATTAGTGGCGACACTTTAATGTCGCCGCTGTATATTCTTTATTGGAGGCGACAAACGTCGCCACTGTATCTTTAACGTTTCACGGCGACAAACGTCGCCACTAATTACTAAGTATTAGTGGCGACATTTCACAGTCGCCGCTATATCTTAATTATTGGTGGCGACAAATATATGTCGCCACTGTATGTTATTTATCGGTGGCGACAATTAAATGTCGCCGCTATATCTTTACAATTAGTGGCGACAATAAATGTCGCCACCAAATTGTCGCCACCAAAAATCCTTTTTCCTTGTAGTGGAGAGAGAGAGAGAGAGAGAGAGGAGAGAGAGAGTACGGCTAGAATACTATCGATAGCACAAAGCGATTGGTGCTATCAAGTTTTCAGCCGTTGGATGAAAAGATATGCGGTTGGAATTATAGTTATCCCCTAAAATTTTTACTATTCAACAACCACTAGTATACCCTAGGGGACCACTATAATCTCAACCGCAAATTTTTCATCCAACGACTAAAAACTTGATAGCACCAATGCTTGGTGCTATCGATAGTATTCTAGCCTAATTATATATATATATATATATATATATATATATATATATATATATATGATATATATATATATATATATATAGTAGAGCTTATATACTCTCAAAAGCACAAGTCCAAATGTGCTTGTAAAATTTTTACCATTAGATTTGCATTATATTTGTGCTATTTATTTTTTCTTTCTCTCTCTTTAGTTGACTTTACAAAAACATAAATCCCAATGCAAATCCAATGGTAAAAAATTCATAAACACATTTGGACTTGTCCTTTTGAGAGTATATAAGCTCTACTCTCTCTCTCTCTCTCTCTCTCTCTCTCTCTCTATCTATATATATATATATATATATATATATATATATATAGTACATCTTTTTTGCTTTCAAAAATCGGAGGTCTTCATGCTTATAAGATGTTTTCGATGATGAAACATCCGATTCGACGATCAGTTCCGTTAAGTATGATCTACACTGTTAGAACTATTTAGAAACTAAATTTCATAATTTTTCGACATTATTTGCCAAATGATTAAAGAGTCTCAAAAATGACTATTTTTAACGGTCGATGTGGTATGTTTGTAAGTTCAACGGTATAGAACAATCCAAATTTGGTAAAATTTTTAAAAAATTCTACTTGACATTAAGAGTAAGATCAACACTTCCGATTTGAAATTTGAGTCTTTTATTACTATTTTTTATAAGATTTTTATTTTCAACCGTTCATTTTGATGCTACTCGTTCATTAGGCAAATAAAGTCAAAAAAATAATGAAATTTAGTTTCTAAATAATTCCAACATTGTAAATCATGTCTAATAGAGTCGATCGTCAAATCGGATGTCCCATTATTGAAAACACTCCGTACTTTCGAAAGCATAGGAGCCTTATATATATATATATATATAGCGTAGGGCTACTATACTTTTATAAGTATAAACTCTTTTATACTCATAACTTTTTCGCACTTGGATAAAAAAATGTGCGGTTAGGATGATAGCAATCCCCCTAGGATTTATTAGATTGTTGGTGAAATAGTATACATCCTAGGAACTACTATAATCCTAACCACTCATTCCTTTATCCAAGGGACAAAAATTTATGAGTACGAAAGAATTTTACTCATAAAGGTATAGTAGTCGAACAATACATATATATGCTATTGATAGTACGAAATTCTTGGTTACTATGCTATTGATAGTACGAAATTCTTGGTGCTATAAGGTTTTTCACCCTTGGATGAAAGGAAGTGCAGTTAGAATTATAGTGCGCTCCTTGAATTTAGTGGGTGATTGAAAAAATAGCATAATCTAAAGGGTGAAAATGATCAAAATGGTATATATATAATCTAAAGGGTGAAAATGATCAAAATGGTATATAATCTAAAGGGCTCTCGATGAGCGGAAATTGGTTATCGGTCCGTAAATCGGCAAAATTGTCGGTTTAACGGCGCCCCGGTGGCAATCGCGCAATTCGGTCAATTGCGGCGGTTCCGCCTAGCTGTCTGTTGAGTCCCAGTAGAATTTGGTTGAGCCAGTGGCAAAGAGTTAAAGCTCGAGTCTCCCGGAAATCCAAATGGAATTTTCGAGAGGGGCATTTTGGTAATTATGCCAACATTTGATCAAAGGGACGTGTTCAGTAAAATGTTAATTGACAAACATTAGTGTTTTAGTGTCCCGAGGTTGCACGTCAGGTTTCGTTAGTTTCGGAAATCTGAAGATGTTTTTCGGGCCAAAGTGGGCCGAACGGCGGATTTCCGGCGAGTCGCGTAAATCCAGAATTAGTGGTTAGAGAGTCAGTGGTTTGGGTGTGAGTTTTTTCCTGATCAGCATCTTTGATTCAGGTTGGCACGGTTTGACTCTAGCCCTCGAGTATACCGTTGGTGTAATCAAGTCGTCTATAAACAACAGGTGGGTTTATCTTCGATCCGGGCTTTATCATTTCGGCCCTCTGGGGTATCGTAATTGGTCGGACCCCTGTTCTTGTGATAGCCTAGATTTTCTTGTTGAGCATGCTCTTTTTATTGATCAGCATCACTTTTATATTGCTATATTTGCTTGATTCATTGATCATTATCAGTTATCAGCCTATATGTTGCCATACTTGATTGATCCTTAGCTTGCTAGCTTATATGTTGCCATGCTCGTTTGATCTTTAGCTTGCTATCAGATATTATGATCCTTATTCTGGACATTTGCCATGCCTGATTGGTCATTAATTAGTTATCACACATTTACTTGCTTATCAGTATTTCCTGAGTATTCCTGATCTATGCCATGTGTGATTGGACAGTATATTATCCTGTATTTATTATTGCATGAGTTGAGATCAGTTGGTTTTCTGCTATTGCATCCCTATTGGGATTTCCCGGCTTGTTGCCGATTATTCGGTCTGTGGATCGTGAGCTTGAGCATTCGCATGACTGATCGCCTGCACTGCTGTACTTCACGAACATAAGCGGGGCCGCGCCCCGTGTGTATGTTCTTTACCGGTAAAGTGGTCTGGTATACGACCCGTGACTCCCAGGTTAGTGCCCAAGGGTGCCGGAGTGTTGACTCCCAGGTTAGTGCCCAAGGGTGCCGGAGTATGTCAGCTAGGTTGGTGCCAGGTTCGGCGAGTTTTCCCTAAGGTCTTATTGACCAATATGGTGGCTTTGATTGGGTACTTGCTTGTTCTTTCATTGATGCATAAATTGCCTAATCTGCTTTACATCATACTCTTATGATTGCCCAGTGCTTATTCAGTTTTGTTCATAATCTATATCAGCATGCTTTCATCATACACTTAAGATTGCTTAGTGCTTGTTCTTGATTATCGCTACCATTGTATAATTGTCGAGTTTCGTTCAGTACCTTTATTTCAGAACCATGTTATATATATCTGCCTTATCTAATGACTCTTACTATCCGCTAGTTATTGTATGCCAACAGGTACGATTTGCTATTTCTCGGCTCGTCGTGCCCACTGGGATACACTGTCGATGTATCTCACACCCCCTGGGTGACCATTTTTCAGATCGGTCGGGTGCTGGGATGTCGGGACGTGTTGGTGAGGTTCCGTGATAGCAAACGACCCTTGGCAGCCGTTAACTTTTACTTTTCCGCATAATTATGTAAAGATGTTGTAATAATAATCTTTTCTAAATCTTTTATTGTTAGTGCGTAGTTTAGACTACTCTGGTATTTGCTGTAAGAGCTTAGCCGAGCATATATAGAAAAGACTCAATTATAATGGGGATTGGGAATTTTCTATATATGTGGCGGTCTGTCGTGCCCTGACTTGGTTTTAAAACTCTGATTGGAAAAAAAAAAATAAAAAAAAAATAAAAAAATAAAAAATTTAGACGTTGTTTTTCGAACTCGGGGCGTGACAGATTTTATGGTATCAGAGAAATAGGAAGATGATGCCTAGGTTTGGTTAGGAACGAACCCTAGGATGACTTGTGTTCACGAGAGAGCGTAGGGTATTGGCATAGTGGATTGGAGCTCAGGTGTGTTCACACACAGTTGAGTCTCATTGTTGTGGTTGTGAGTGGCGTTCGTACGCTCTCTGGGCTTGGGGTTATTGCTCGTGCAGGGTAAACCGCGGTCATGGTGTTGGCCGTGGGCTTGAAGTTCCAGTGGAGCCAGAGGGCTCGGATCAGTTATAGCGATTGAAGGTCAAACCACTGCTTTTGCCGTAATCGTCTAGCAGATGGCTCAGCAGCAGATGACTGCTATTATTGCACCGGCCCTACCGCTTGCCCAGAAGCTTGAGAAAGTTGTTGATTCTTCAGTTGTCCCCATGTCGTATAATTCAGTGGCTTATGAGCCCGATTGTAATCCTGTTTTGGGATGGATTCAAATTGGCTCCACCTTTTGCACAAATTTTGTGGACCGACGTAGACTCTCCTATGAGTTAGCCAGGGTGGTATTTATGATCACGAAATGGTAGTGACCCTTGATAGAGGTTATGTCATCGGCATAGAGACTGTGTTGGGAGGTATGTGATATACCTTCTGATGGGAGTTGTGTCCTCAACTAAATGTTGGCGATAGATCTATGGTATTTCGCTTTTCTTTTGGTAAGCACGTTAGCTGCAGACAACGTACTGTCGAAAGAATTGAGAAAATACTCTGCCCTGTAATGGGGAAATATTAGATTGGGTCTAACTGTGTAGCTTTGGAGTTGTTGATATTTTGTGACTGATTGTCACTGTAGATATTGTGAACCTGTTAAAAACTTACTGGTAGTTTGGTTAAGTTAAAGTTTCGGGGATGAAACTTCTTATAAGTTGTGGGTGATGTAGTAAGCATGATTTTTAAAACAAGATTTTAAGTTTAAATAATTTTCGAAATTAATTAAATTGCAAAAATGGGTAATTAATAGCGTAAATGTGGCCCAAAAATATCAAGCTTTGATCGGAGTCTGATTTCGAAAATCTGAGATCAGCAGTGCGACCGTATCATTGAAACATGAAAGATTAATATTCAAAAGTTTTCGATCCGACGGTCGGATCTTCCGCAAATCAGCGGCGAAAAACGGGGCCCACAGCTTAAGTGTGAATAGTGAAATGAATAGTAACCTTATTTTCCGGTCCGTCTCGATCGGTCGTCGGCCGATCCGCTATCTGAGATTCAAACATAGCAGTATGAGTAGTTGTTTTTAGCTAATTTCGACATTCTAAACGCAATGGCACTGACGGAATTCGCGTTTGGCGACCCGGGTGCATCGAAGTACGTGCAATACAATTAAATGCACTATATTTCATGGTCCGAGAATTCATTCGAGCATCAAATCAAGAAAGCAAATATGCTACTTGAAAGGTTTCGTCGAGCTGAACGTTGTGGCGAAGTCTGTTTTTCATTTCGACGACCCGTTCGTCTCGAAATGCGTGAAAAACGTCAAAAAACTAAGTATTTTTGCAAAAACATAAATGTTTTATGGACCAAATTATTTGGGACTCATTGCATAGGGTCTTTGTAGCATAATGAAGCTATATTAGGGACCTGAGAGCCTGTGTTGGACTGTAGAGGGATCAAATTGAAAATTTTGCAAAAATATCCATGCATACATGCATGTGACCTTTGGGCTTCGTGGGAGGTTACACGAGGTGGTTCTTGGGATTCCAAACTCTAATGAGTTATTCCTCATAACCCCTGGGTGCGGGGATAGCTGAGGAGCCATCACCATTGAAGCCAACCCGAGAGAGAGAGAGGAAGGAGGGGAAAGGTGTGAGCAAAGTTGCTCCAAATTGCTGCTCTGGGGTCCCTGAGGTGCTCCTCCTGTGTCCTGTGACCAAGCATGAGCTCTTGCTGTGAGGCTGCGCGACGCGGGAGGAGAACCGGCCGAACCCTTCTCTCTCACCAACTCCGGCAAGGTAGGTTTCCCATTTCCTTTGGTTTTTAGGCACCCGAGACCCATGGAAGTAGTCTCTGTAGGTTCTATGCATACCCCATACCAAATCCCACCCTTCGGAAAGCCCCCAGTTGCCGGCGGGGAGAAATATCACCCGCCGGAACCCTAGGAAGCTCCGCCGCGGCCGTGTGTCGCGCAACCATGGCTCAAACGCCCAAACCAAAATGGTGGTATTGGAGTGGTAGGACATGGTGATTATCTCCCCAAATTTTGGTAGAGTTTGGTTGTGTATGCGCATCGCAGATCGAAACCCTAATTTTTTTGGGTTTTGAAGCTTCGGCCGAGCTTTTGTTCCGGCGCCGGCGAGAGCTCCTTGCCGCCGGGCCACCATGGCCAGGAAGCTTCCCTGGGAGTAAGATGAAGGCATCCATGCATTTGCATGGCATCACATGTAGCCGAAACCATGGGTGTCATGGATGACCAGAGAGAATGGGTTCAAGCCGCGGTGGCGCCCCTTTCTGGCCGTCGCCGCGACAGGTAATTAAACCGGGCGAAGCTTTCTGGGACCTGAGAAAAACTTAGCCATGCCCTTTCATGGGCTCCATGCTGTCAGGATAGAAATCCACCATTGTTGGTGGAAGCTCGAAGCCGAGCTTTGCCGCCGCCGTCGCCGCCGTGTCCTTGTCGCCGGGCATGTGTTCGGATGCGTTCAGTGGGGTTGTTAGGAACCTTGTGGTGCAAGTGGTTGAGGCCCCCAGAACGAATAGAAGAAGGATCACCATTTTCGAAGCTTAAGCTTCATCTTATTCTTCTCTTTCCTCATGCCCGCGGTCAACCCGGAGTGTGCAAAGATGGCCCAAACTTGATAAATAAGTTTCTGCAACCTTGAGGCAAAGTTCCCTCCATCTTAGAAGCTCCCAAGTGTAGGTTTTCGCATTGGGTAGCTTAAGTAGTTGAAGCTTGTGTGTTAGAAAAAGTGCCCACCACCTGTTTGATAAAATGCCCCAATACACTCAAGAGCAGATTTAGACATCCTGCAAAATATGAAATTTTCTCCACACCTTTCCCTAAGCTTAATGCTCACTTCAGATCAAAATTTGTCTGTGTGGATATGTGTGTGGGGTATTGTTGTAAAGTAGAGAGCATGTGGGTTGGATCTCTTTGATCCAGCAGCTTTTGGACTGCAAAATGGCAGGCTCCTGTGTCCTGGTACTGTCCAGAGATGAATTCTCCATTTTATTTAGAATTTACACCAGTAGGTTTAAAGATTTGGCATTATAGAGCTTTATGTTTGGTTGGTTGGCTTAAAGGTCTGTTTGGGGCAATTTGCGAAGTCGCGACAGTGAGCTCCTGGCTATTTTGGGGCCACTGGACGCGATGCTCACCTTAGTTTTCAGTTTGGTTGAGCCAAAGAAATAAAATTTGCTATAAGCCTATGTTAGTATAGTAAACTATGGCCCAAAGTTTTTCTCGGGTTCCGTGCTGCTGCAAATTGGTGAGCACGGTGTCCAGCAAGTCGAGGGCCACCTACTGGAGGTGACGGTTCGTAAAAATGATGTCCCGATAAAGAAAACAAGCAAAAACGGCTCTCAAATTGCTATAAAAGTACATTTTTCAGAAACCCTAGGGGTCAAAATGCAATTGTAGCCTCACGTGCTGTCTCGAGCAGTGTGTATATAATCTCTAAGCTTTTTGCTAGTGATCCGTTGGCTCTCGTTGAGCGAAAATTGGTTATCGGTCCGTAAATCGGCAAAATCGTCGGTTTAACGGCGCCCCGGTGGCAATCGCGCAATTCGGGCAATTGCGGCGGTTCCGCCTAGCTGTCTGTTGAGTCCCAGTAGAATCTGGTGGAGCCAGCGGCAAAGAGTTAAAACCCGTGTCTCCCGGAAATCCAAATAAAATTTTTGGGAGGGGTATTTTGGTAATTATGCCAACATTTGATCAAAGGGACGTGTTCAGTAAAATGTTAATTGACAAACATTAGTGTTTTAGTGTCCCGAGGCTGCACGTCAGGTTTCGTTAGTTTCGGAAATCTGAAGATGTTGTTCGGGGGCCAAAGTGGGCCAAACGGCGGATTTCCGGCGAGTCGCGTAAATCCAGAATTAGTGGTTAGAGAGTCAGTGGTTTGGGTGTGAGTTTTTCCCTGATCAACATCTTTGATTTAGGTTGGCACGGTTTGACTCTAGCCCTCGAGCATACCGTTGGTGTAATCAAGTCGTCTACAAACAACAGGTGGGTTTATCATTTCGGCCCTCTGGGGTATCGTAATTGGTCGGACCCCTGTTCTTGTGATAGCCTAGATTTTCTTGTTGAGCCTGCTCTTTTTATTGATCGGCATCACTTTTATATTGCTATATTTGCTTGATTCATTAATCATTATCAGTTATCAGCCTATATGTTGCCATGCTTGATTGATCCTTAGCTTGCTAGCTTATATGTTGCCATGCTCGTTTGATCTTTAGCTTGCTATCAGATATTATGATCCTTATCCTGGACATTTGCCATGCCTGATTGGTCATTAGTTAGTTATCACACATTTACTTGCTTATCAGTATTTCCTGAGTATTCCTGATTTATGCCATGTGTGATTGTACAGTATATTATCCTGCATTTATTATTGCATGAGTTGAGATCAGTTGGTTTTCTGCTATTGCATCCCTATTGGGATTTCTCTGCTTGTTGCCGATTACCCGGTCTGTGGACCGTGAGCTTGAGCATTTGCATGGTTGATCGCCCGCACTGCTGTACTTCACGAACATAAGCGGGGTCGCGCCCCGTGTGTATGTTCTTTACCGGTAAAGTGGTCTGGTATACGACCCGTGACTCCCAGGTTAGTGCCCAAGGGTGCCGGAGTATTGACTCCCAGGTTAGTGCCCGAGGGTGCCAGAGTATGTCAGCTAGGTTGGTGCCAGGTTCAGCGAGTTTTGCCTGAGGTCTTATTGACTAATATGGTGGCTTTGATTGGGGACTTTCTTGTTCTTTCATTGATGCATAAATTGCCTAATCTGCTTTACATCATACTTGTCACGCCCCGGGGTCGGAATTGCGATCCGGGCTCGCCAACAGATCCGCCACCTATGCAAAATCCTGCATAGGCGAAGCGTCGAACCTGCAAAAGATAGTACTACTATAGCTACGCAAATATCAGAGCGGAAATATAATGCTGTAAAATAAAATCCAATCACTGTACAACACGAAATAAAGTACAACATCCATCTCCTCAAATACAGATAATCATCATACAATGTCTTCAGTATAGCCTAAAACTATAGTACATCAGTCTCTACATCAATCTCTCCAGATACAAAAGATCCCTCTCCAAAGTAAACAGTAAAAACCAGCTGACAGCTACATGGAATCTCCAACCAGGGGATACAACTACACTCCTCGGGCGGTAAGGATCTAGCTCGTGACTCCCTCGCCTCGAACAATGACTGAAAGATCAGCAACTCCCGCAGAAGACTCTGCAAAACAGGAGGAAAAAAAGAGGGAAACAACAATGGGGGTGGGAACCACTAGTAAACCAGTAGCCTCCCTCTGTGGGTAAAGCCTCAAACTCCGGCGTACCCACTAAGTCTACCAGAGGCAAGAAAAGGAATAAGTGGTAGAGCTGTAAACAGAACTGCTGAATAAAGGGAAACCACCACTAGTATGCCTCTAAATATAATACCGAAAGAAATGACTGTATGAATGCATCAGGAAACAGTATCTGACCAAATAAACCCAATCTAACCATCAGTAAAACTGGTACTGCCTGCCCTGCTGTCGAACTCAAGAACTCAGTAGGGGACCAGCACACAAGGCTCGAAATCCCAATCAGATGGACCGGCACCCGTCACGGTCTAAAGCCTACTCCGGAGTGGCACTCGAGGGGAGCGACCCACACGAGTAAAGTAACCCTGTCACACATATCTCAATATAGCAGGACTGGATCAAGACTATGATCAAAGTGGGAAACTCCGTCCACTAATGAAACCCCGATCTGATGCAATGGTACTCAATAAGTGAGAAACACCATCCACTAGAGAAATCTGATACCCAATCTGATACAAGGAAACATCCGGTCAACCGCCCAATGTCCGCGGTCGCCGCAACACCCCACAAGACCCAAAATATGATAAAGTAATCAACATCTGGCTAACCGCCTAATGTCCGCGGTTACCACAATAACCCACAATCCACAATCGGATAAAATAATCAATATCCGGGCAACCGCCTACTTTCCGCGGTTGCCGCAATAACCCACAAATCCAACGTCAAGTACACCCTGTCTCCGACCCTAAGGTCCCGGCTACACTATCCCAAACCTCTGCTCGAACCCGAGCAACATGACTCGAAAGTCTAAATAAGAAGGAGAAAGAAAATAATCATGGTTTCTCCTAAGTCAAATCCCAATATGATAGTGTAGCAATAAATAGTGGCCTATCTAGATGTCCATACAAACATACAAAAGTCCTCATGCAAGATGAAAGAGAGAATATCAAATAACAGTTCCACATGTGTATCAAATGATAAATCCACATAGATATAACCATTATGCTAAAATCATCAGCCAACTACACATGTATATAATCCCTGATCCATAATAAATCCCAAAGTGGTACCCGCACATAGATATGTCATCATGTCCCAATAATTAGTCCATTTAACCAACTTTCATAAAATCTATGTGCTAATATGGCATGTTAATTATCACTATTAAATATGTCTCCGCAATCATGTTTCCACAACAATATTATCCCAATAATATTCTCAATATGCTATGTCCACAAAATTAATCTCAAATGATAGGCTCACATCTATATCAGTCAATCATGCATGGTAATCAATCAATATGTCCAATAGAGGGTTTCTCTAATAAACTTAGTGAGCAAGTCAGAAGTTGAGCTATGCAACAACCACCCACCTCGATCGCAGAGCACGCGAACCACAGCCCAAATACGCCCTCACCTCAGGTAATCACGGCACACTGCACGGTAATCCAAACGGCGTACAATTAATTCAAAAATGCACAATTACCCGCTGTCCAAAAATCAGTCCCGAAAATGGCTAAATTTCACCTGTGAGATGAACTCGGAAAAATCCAGAAAAATAACCGCTGCGATCATCGCGTCGAGCCGATCGAAATGAGTACTCTCACGTTCCGATCCGATACCTGTAGGTCAAGTTACAAATAAAACACCACGGTAAGCCGCAACGCCACACAACCAAAATCCTGTGGCAAACAGTCCAGGGAAAGCTTAATTATCACCTTCAAATCAATCTCCAAAAATCCCAAAAAAATCACCACTGTGTTCCTCGCGACGAGTAGATCCAAATCGAGTGCTTATACGCCTTGATCTGATCCTCGTAGACCGAGATATAAAATCGACAAGCCTCCGCTGTCCAAAATCTCACAGCAGAAAAGGGGTCACAAAAATACCTCGGGAACTATGCCGAGAACTCAAAATGAAGTGAAATAATTAACACAGAAAATGAAGACTTACCTCTCAAGAATATGCTGCCGCAAAAATCGCCCAAAAATTCCATCGGGGTAGCCCAGGGGAGTTCTTAGACTGAACTGTGACGGAAAAGCCCACTGTAAGAGAATCGTCGCAGTGCGCCGAATCGCAGATAACGCCGATGCTGAGGCCTCCAAAAATTCCGGGGATCCACCACGAGATCAAGAACATCAAGGGAAACAAATCTCATATAGAGCTCTCCCTCTCATTCCCTCTCTAAAGCTCGAAAAAAGGAGAGAAAGAGGGAAAGGAGGAGGTATTTATAGGCCCATTCCAAACAATTGGGAAAATTCCCTCTGTGTCTCAAGTTCCGGGCCGTTCATCCAGCGCCCGAACTCACCAGATTGCGCCACGTGTCCCCGAACAGCGAACAGCGGATCCGGTCGCTCCCGTTCTGCCGCGTGGCCCGCGTGGTCAACGCGGTAGGTGGCGCCCGCCAATGGAGGGCCGCCACGTGGCGCCTGCGTGCGCCACGTCACCGCCGTGCCCGCCACGCCAGCCGGCCGCCTGCCAACCGCCGCCTGCCACGCCACCTACCCCCCGTACGCGCACAGTGACGCGCCCAATCCCTGCGCGCCATGTGTCAGGGCACCACGCTCGCTACACCCGGTGCACACACTCCGTGCACCCGACGAACCACAGACTGCCACGTGTACACCTCTCAACCAATAGAAAACCGCCACGTGGCACACCACCAGCCTGCACCCCACGCCTGCCCGCGCACCCCCGCGTGCGCCACGTCTACTGCACCGAACCAATGAAGTGCTACCACGTGTCCCCGCTCTGGTCCACTGTACACCCGCGTGCTCTCCCGTGAACCGAGCGGCCTGCGCCCGCCAATCCGGAGCCGCCACGTGGCCTCCCGCCTGGTCCACTGCACCAGTGCTCCACTCCGTGGACCGGGATGCGTGCGCCGGCCAATCATAAGCTGCCACGTGTCCCTGCCGGCGGTCCACGGCTCCCCCATGCTCCAAAATGCACCAGAAACATCCGGGTCTCCGTTTTTGGGCATCCGGACTCAGAAAAATACAAGTAAATAGCCGTTTTTCATCGTTTTTCCGCGCTAAATCCAAATACGGCCTCCGTTTTGCCCAAAGCTCCTCCCAAAATTCGACGGGGGGTATCCGAATACATTCGGGGTCCATTCAACGCACTGAGTCCATTTCTTGAGTCCGATACACACCCAAACACTCCCATCTCCCAAAATAGTCCTCCAGAAGCTACTGATCAAGCCATAAACCCTCAATGAAGATCCGGGTCATCACATTCTCCCCCACTAAAGAGAAAATAGAGTGGCCAAGGTGGCCGGGTTAGTTTAACCCTATATATAGCGGCATAGTGGCCGAGTTGGTGCATAGCAGCCTGGTAGGGCTGGACAGAGTAGTGTTGGATTGATGATGATACATAGATAGTGTAGTGACCCATTATATCAGCATTTTGATATTGTGGATTATAGTTTCTTAGCATTCTATTATTATTGCTTCCATTGGACCAAGTGGTGTAGGACATTTTTTCTCGGTGGTTGAACCCACTGGGACCAAGTAGTTCTCACACCCTCGGGTGACCATTTTTCTAGGTTCTGATGCAGATAGCGAGGCATGCGACAGGGGGAAGGACCCAGTAGCATAGAGACCTAGAGGGACTAGCAGAGGTACCCTTTTTATATTTCTTGAGTGAACCTTGTATGGTGAGGGAAATGATGTAAAAAAATTATAATAATCTTAATTGCAAGTTCAGAAATGTAAAGTGTAATAAATTTAATTTATGGTTCACTCTTGTATGCTTTCATTTCCGCTTAACTGTTTGTTTATTGAATGAAAGTTTTAAATTAGTAGTGATTTTTAGTACTCTGATATTGAGCTTCTGCATACACTTGTTGTATTATTATGGATGTTACCGTTTCTTTCGAGTAGTGAGAGGTCATACTCGATTGGCGGGTCTCTGTTGGCGTGCTCGAACTGACCAAATTGGCGGACTCGGGGCGTGACAGATTAGAGTGGTATCAGAGCCCTAGGAATAGTCCTAGGTGGTTAGCAAACCTTAGGGAGACCCTAGGGATTAGCACGAGAGAGTGTGTGGATTATTGGGCGAAAGTATTTGATTGGTTATTGTTGTTCCCAAAAAGGATGTTGGGACTGACCGAGGGTGACGAGCTTTCATTTTTCGGACATTACGTTGGCGGCCGACAACATAATGTTGGAGATGAAAAGGAGTACCCTCTTATACTTTCACATGATTGGGTCGACGAGCCTTTTTGTCAGTATATAGATTGCACGTTGCTCAAATGGCTGAATTTGGGTTGATTATTTCGCGTGGTGTGCATATCAGCGATGACACCACGTAGGGAGACGCACCTGTTCTGACTCGAGTCACGAGAGGGCTCTGGGTCAAACAAGGTACACGGGTTGCGATAGCAGGTGGCCGCACTTGTTGGTGTGGTCCAGCGGCAGATCAAAGCCTCTTGCCGTCATGCGGAAACTTCCCGCCGACAGGAAGACAGATTCCGACGCCTAAGGGTGGCGTCAATGTGACAGTCGAAGCAGATTGATAGGCTCCAGTGGCTGATAACGTAGCAAGCTGAGGCTGCATAAACGACGCATGAGTATACGGCGTCGCCGCATGTAGGGGCGACAGTGGAGAGAGTGGCAGTGGCCGCCGAACTTTTGTCGGCGCACCCTGCACCTTCAGCATAGGGTGTCATAAGCTTGTGTCAGCTAGTTTGCTGGCAATGTGTGGTTAGTAAGGTCCAGTGAGAGACCGACTCACGAGGTAATGGTGATCGCTATGTTGCGAGAGCCAAGTTAGTATGTCCTAAGGGTTAGGGCAAGAAAGGCTTACGAGCCTGGCGGGGGAAGCTCGCCCCTGATGACGGTAGTAACCGTGTGGCGTATTGATTGTGGCTAGGTTGCCGCGTAGTAGTGTTGGTGAGGCCTAGAGTAGGCTTCAAGATGCGAGAATCCCACGGTAGAGCGGGAGTTTTATGGCGCCGTTCTGATGGAGTGGTGTAATGGCAAGGATTGCCACCGCAGGGTTCGCGTGTTAATCATCGGAGTTGGTGAACAGTTATTGTGGTGCCTCAACCCAGTTGGGAGAGTTGCACAAGAGCCATAGGGGTGCTTAAGCAAATCGGTTAACACTGGATTTTTGCGAGTTAGCGTGGGGGCGTAGGACGCCCAACTGTTTGGGTGCTCATGGAGCACAAGTACCGTTTAGCTGAGAGAGCTGGTTTGGTGGCGCTTTATCTTTTGCCCAGTGTGGCCAGAGTTGATAGAGAGTTCGGGTCGTGGATTGACGACTAGTTAGTTGGTTTTTTTTGCTCAGTGGAGCGTAGTGGTCGCGTGGCGACGATTAGCGAGTTCGCTTGGGGACGACCCATGCCTGGACCATGTTTGTGGACTGTGGGCCTGTAGCCCAGTGGGCAGGCGCAGTCGGCTGTGAGAGACAGCGGCCCGAGACCTGAGGGCGGGGCATGATAGAGATTTGGTGGGGACGGTAGTCCGAGCGATGACCCGGGAACGTGGAATTCCACGTGTGTGCATTGAGGTTGTTAGTACACTGAGAGTGTGATGTGACCAGGCCGTAGTGCTAGTGATGATTGAAGTATTGTAGCTCCTAGTGGGAGTGTTGGGGTAGTAATCCTAAGTGAGGATCTACCGGTATGACGATTGGGTCTGCGTGCTAGCGAGAGCCATTGCACAGTGTTAGACTAGTTCTTGGGCTATAGGCCCATATTGGATCGTGGTCTGTGGACCAGTTAGTAGTCCGAGATAACGGGTTAGCTGATAACCCGTGGACTCAGAGCGCTAGTAGCGTGTGTGATAGCTGAGAACTCGTGGATTGGCCTTTGCCCTCCACATTAGGCAGTGGAGCGACCGAAAAAATGCGGTAAGTGTAATAGGTTGTAGATGCAACCTCGTTGTGAAAAAAAAAAAAAAAAAAAAAAAAAAAAAAAAAAAAAAAAAAAAAAAATGATGGCGGAATTAAAGTGGAAATTTCGCAAGTAGAGACTGGGCCATTCGTGGCAATTGAGAGAGCAAGTGCTCAACTATGTCTTTCGCCTATTTAGTGAAAGTGGCCAAACACCGGGTCTGAGATTTTCCCTAGTTAGAGATAGGGATTCACGAGCTAGTACTCGGGTAGTTTTGACGAGTAGGCAATATGATGCCCAGTAACGACATACAGTGAGCCCAGCAGTGGGGGCAAGATTCCTCCCTCTCGATCCAGTAGGAGTCGAGGTGCGATTCAAGTTTCGGGGACGAAACTTTCTTTAAGGGGGGTAGAATTTAATGTACCAGATTTTGGGTATATAAATAAATGTAAATAAAAATGGTATGAAATACTATTTTTATTGAGTTAGAAAAGTAAAGGATGATCTGGAAATGAATTGGGCCCAAATCGGGATTAAAATAAGAGATCTAGAGTCTTATATGAGAACGTGGGCCCTGATTTTCAGCAGAAAATTCACAGTGTCGGAAAATCCCGAGAAAATTTTGGGAGCTCCATAAGTATGTTTTAAGGCCACAAAAAAAGTTTTGCGTTGATCGGATGCCCGGATAGTCAGAACAGGGCCCGTCAGCAATTTGTGATTACAGTGAGACTTTTGGCGACCCAGAAAGGGTCCAAACTGAAAATCTAGGTTTTCGGCCTATATGGGCCCGAATGGCCCCATTTCTCCCTCTTTTTCCATTTATGCTCCGAACCGAGCGTACCAGGGGAGGGAGGAGGCGATTTCGCCGGGGATTTCGAGGGCGCACAAGCGCCGTGGACCCCGTGGAGCGCGTAAGGTGTTCCAAGGAGCCGAATGGATGCGTTGAACGGCGCGACGTTGTTGAGGTAGGTCCCGTATGTCATTTTGCGGTACCTTTGGCACAGTTTTGTGGTTTCCTTTTGGATTTTCGATTTGACCCAATGCCATTGTGCGTGATAGGGAGCGAGTTTTATTGTGCCGTTTTGCTGCGCGGAGTGTCGCCGGGCGCTTTGGCGCGCCTCGTTTTGCATGCAAGCTCGTGGGAAACATCACCGTTCTGCGTGCGGACTCTACGAACGTGCGCGGTTTTGCGCGCAAACTCGAAAAACATGCACCGCTTTACGTGCAACGTTGAAAAAGGAAAGTGAACCATTTTGTGTGCAACTCCGAGGTACGTGCTCCGTTTTGCGTGCAGATAGAATTTATGTGCACCGTTTTACGTGCAATTTCTAATATTGTGCATCATTTTGCGTGCAGGACTAGAAAAATGTGCACCATTTTGCGTGCAACCCTACAGAAAAGCGTGCACCGTTTTGCGTGCAGATTTGAGGTACCTGCATCGTTTCGCGTGCAGGTTGAGTTGTCGTGCACTGTTTTGCGTGCCGTCCCTAATATTATGCATCGTTTTTCGTGCAGGGTTAGAAAAATATGCACCATTTTGCATGCAATCTTAAAGAAAAGTGTGCACCGTTTTGCGTGCAAACCCGAGTGTCACGCCCGGGAGGTCTAAGGATAAGCGGAAAAGCATATCTATTTTTTTTTTCTCTAAATGAGTAAGTAATAACCTCACCCCCGGTGCACGACAGACCGCCACATATACAAATTCACTCTTCAATCGGACAGAGTCTCCTTTGTATATGCACGGCGTCCCATTTACATTTACAATACAATACCAACCATCAACCATACAGTCGTCATTGATCAAAGAGCAGAAAATAATCATTCTACGATTTTGCAAACGGTGACCACCCAACACCCAATTTTTTAAACAATTACACATTCAAACCAAGAGAGCGGCAACATCGTTTGGAAAGGATAAATCCAGAGGTTTACAAAGTCTGTGCCCACATGGCACTCCGCTTTTGAAAACGTTTTCGTAATCATTTCTTTGATGATAAAACATGCCGCACACAAAGTCACGAAAGTATATCTAAACCGTAAGAGTACATCCAATCCACAGTGCTAACTACATTTAACATGATCCACGATTGCAAATTAAACTAACAGTTAACTAAAAAGAACTTGAGATAAACCAGAAGGAACTAAAGAACAGAGCCTCCAACGGCTACGGTCCTCTCGACACAGTCTCACCGCCATCCCGGCTAACGCACCTAGTCAGACCTGTCACGGAGTGGGTAAAGTCAGTGACAAATAAAATAGATGTCTTAACGATTTAACGTAGATTAAGAACAAACCGATTGCACCGGAACCTTTCGCTAAAACCCTGCACAAATTATGCCGGGCACCAACCCCAGAATACCGAATCAAGCTGGGCACCAACCCCAGAATACCCGTCGGAGAGACGAAGATCTCCCCTCGTGCACAATCACATTACTCACCTGATGCTTTTAACTTCTTCACGGAGCTAGTGCGGCTCCTTAGATGTCGTGAAGAGGTCCCCACGGCTCCCTCCCCTTTGTGGGGCACACGGGTCAAGCTGACCACCTTTCCGGAAAAGTACACCCATGCGGAGACCAATCCGCCTGTGTACGTGCAGCATCCAAACACCGGGTTGCCAAAGATCGGCGTGTATGAAGCACCGCGACCTCAGTCGCCACAATTGTTATGTAAAATAAAATACATTCATGCGAAAGGTTTAACAGTCCATCTACTTTATTAAACAGGTTAACAGGCTTTTTACGATGATATGGTGCACTTACTGCACTTGTTGCACTTAATGCAGGGGTACCCACCTGGTTGCGGGAAGATCGGAGCACCTGGATCCTTCGCACACTCCCGCTGCGCACCTGGACCTAAGAAAAGTCCGCAAGGGTAGACTATAATCAAAACTACGCACTAACATTGCAAAACGAGAGTCCAAATTTATCTGTTCGATGAAAACCCAAGAAACCGTCAAAACGCGTCGCCCGACGGATCCCCGCGCGGTCTGAAACCGCGCGGCGTGCCTCCGCGGGCGGTGCCCGTGCGGGGGCGGCCCACGCGGCGCCCGTGCGGGGGCGGCGCCCGTGCGGCGCCCGCGCGGGGCGGGCCCGCGCGGCGGCGGCGCGGCGCCCGCGCGGGTGTAGTCCGCGCGGCTCCCGCGCGAAGCCAGCGCGGGTGCGGGCCCTCGCGGCGCCCGCGTGGTGCCTGCGCGGGTGTAGCCCGCGCGGCGCCCGCGCGGGTGCGGCCCGCGCGGGTACAACCCTCGCGGGTGCGGCCCGCGCGGCGCCCGCGGTCGCCGCCCGCTGGCGGCGTCCGCCCGCCCATGGTGCCCGTCCGCGCGGTGCCCTAGCGGCACCGCGCGTCTCCGCCGCCCGCTCCGTGCCCTAATTTGCGCGGCGACGGCGGCGGCGGCGGAGGCGACGGAGACAACCGAAAAAAATCCAAAAAAACATCGAAAGAAGATTCCGAAAGCTACAACGAAGATTTACTCACCGGATTAATCGACGGGGAAGTCGTCCGATCGAGTTCTTGCCTCCGGTTCGTTGTTCGGGGTGATCGGACTCCTTCGTTTCCTTCCTTTTTCTTCTTTCTTTCCTCCGGTTAGGGTTCCGCCTTTTTCCTTTTCTTTTTCTCTCGCGTTCTCTCCGGTTAGTGTTTTTTTTTTGCAAGAATGGGATTTTTCCCCCCGTACGTATTATTAAATCACTATATTTAATTTCCTGTCACCGATTAATTAATTCATTAATTAATTAATCACACCGAATATCCAAAATTTCCCAAAAAGCGTGCCGGATATTTTACACGAATTCCGATGCGCGCTTAAGTCACCGCAATCTTAGAAACCCTATTCCGGGAGATCCGTACATCGGATTTTCGATCCGATTGCACCGTCGGTCCTCATTTTTCGAGCCCTTTTACAGGAAATTACTCATACCACGCACCGACCGACTTTCAAAAATTCGATAATTTTATTCCACTAAAAGGAATAATTAATTAACATGTGAGTCACAAATACACGTAAAAGCCGAATCACTACACCACTCACACTTTATAAAAAGTTTCGTCCTCGAAACTTAAATACAGCTCTCGCTAAACAACTCGGGAAAGCATTCCCTCATTTTTGTTTATAATTCCCACGTCGCTTCGCGTTCCTCGTGGTTGCTCCACTGGACCTTCACGTCGGGAATAGTTCGATTGCGCAACTTCTTGTCCTCTCGTGCCAAAATCCGCACCGGAGTCTCCTCGACGCTCAAATCCTCCTGCAACTCAATGGTAGAAGCATCCAAGGCACGAGAGGGGTCAGCGAGGTACTTCCGGAGCATTGAAACGTGGAACACATTATGGACTCGTTCGAGGTTCGGCGGCAAGGCTAACCGGTACGCCACCGGGCCCACGCGTTCTAGGATCTCGAACGGTCCCACGTACCTCAGACTTAACTTTCCTTTCAGGCCTAAACGTCGGGTCCCCTTGGAGGGTGAAACTCGGAGTAACACATGTTCACCCACCATGAACTCTAAGTCTCGTCGTCTATTGTCCGTGTAGCTTTTCTGTCTGCTCTGGGCTGTCAGCAGTCGTTGTTTGGTCAAACGCACCTTCGCCTCGGTCTCCTCCACCAAATCTGGGCCCAGGAACTTGCGCTCACCCAAGTCATCCCAGCATATTGGAGACCGACAGCGGCGCCCAAACAGAGCCTCGTATGGCGCCATCTGGATACTGGCTTGATAGCTGTTGTTGTAGGCGAATTCCACGAGGGGTAGGCATCGTGACCATCCTTCGCCCAAGTCCAAGACACATGCTCGAAGCATGTCCTCCACAATCTGGATCACCCGCTCTGATTGTCCGTCGGTCTGCGAGTGAAACGCCATACTGAAATGCAACTTGGTTCCCATCGCTCGTTGCAGGCTTTGCCAAAAATTCGACACAAATCGCGTGTCCCTGTCCGACGTAATAGACGCCGATACCCCATGCAACCTCACTATTTCATTGATGTATGTTTGTGCCAGTCGTTCCCGAGTCCACGTCGTATGTATGGGCAAGAAGTGGGCCGATTTCGTCAAACGATCCACTATGACCCATATCGCATCATGCCCTTGTGGCGACCTCGGGAAGCCGGTCACAAAATCCATTGTGATCATCTCCCACTTCCACTCGGGCACCGGTAACGGTTGCAATTTTTCTGCCGGGCGTTGATGCTCGGCCTTCACTTGTTGGCACACCAGGCAATGTGCCACGAATCGGGTCGCATCCTTCTTCATCTTGGGCCACCAAAAGGTCTGTTTAATGTCCTTGTACATTTTTGTTCCCCCGGGGTGCGTCGCATAGGGAGCAGTATGCGCCTCCCTCAGAATTTCCTCTTTGAGCTCCGGTAGATCCGGCACACAGATTCGTCCCCGGAATCGTATCGTGCCTTCGGAGCTTACAGTGAAATCACCCTCTTGGTCAGCAATTATCCTGTCTCGCACAAGTTGTAGTTGGTTATCGGTCGATTGCCCTTTCAGTATCCTGTCCAGTAGGGTGGGTCTGACCACCAGGGTCAAAAGTTGTGCGACCATGCCCGCTGGCACCACCTCCAGTCTTAATTGCGAAAACTCTGCAATCAGACGGTCCTGCTGGGTGATAGCACTTACACCTGCTTCCCCTGCCTGCCCCTTGCGACTCAAGGCGTCGGCCACTACATTTGCTTTTCCCGGATGATAGTGGATCGACAAGTCATAGTCTTTCAGTAGCTCGAGCCACCGCCTTTGTCGCAAGTTTAACTCCTTCTGGGTGAAGAGGTACTTGAGACTCTTATGGTCGGAATACACGTTGCAGTGTGCCCCATACAAGTAATGTCTCCATAGTTTGAGGACAACACAACCGCCGCGAGTTCTAAGTCATGCACGGGGTAATTCCGCTCATACTCCTTGAGTTGCCTTGACGCGTAAGCTATAACCCTTCCCCGTTGCATAAGCACTTCTCCAAGACCATTCCGCGACGCATCGCAATACACCTCATAATCCTCCCCTGGTTCCGGTAAGGCGAGAACTGGGGCCCGCGTCAATCTGTCCTTGAGCTCCTATACACACACACATATATATATATACACACATATATACACACACACACACACACACACACACACACACACACCACACACACACACACATATATATATATATAGTACATCTTTTTTGCTTTCAAAAATACGGAGGTCTCCATGCTTATAAGATGTTTTCGATGATGAAACATCCGATTCGACGATCAGTTCCGTTAAGTATGATCTACACTGTTAGAACTATTTAGAAACTAAATTTCATAATTTTTCGACATTATTTGCCAAATGATTAAAGAGTCTCAAAAATGACTATTTTAACGGTCGATGTGGCATGTTTGTAAGTTCAACGGTATAGAACAATCCAAATTTGGTGAAACTTTTAAAAAATTCTACTTAACATTAAGAGTAAGATCAACACTTCCGATTTGAAATTTGAGTCTTTTATTACTATTTTTTATAAGATTTTTATTTTCAACCGTTCATTTTGATGCTACTCGTTCATTAGTCAAATAAAGTCAAAAAAATAATAAAATTTAGTTTCTAAATAATTCCAACATTGTAAATCATATCTAATAGAGTCGATCGTCAAATCGAATGTCCCATTATTGAAAACAACGTACAAGTACGGAGGCCTCCGTACTTTCGAAAGCATAGGAGCCTTATATATATATATATATATATATATATATATATATATATATATATATATATATATATATATATATATATATATATAGCGTAGGGCTACTATACTTTTATGAGTATAAGCTTCTTTATACTCATAACTTTTTCGCACTTGGATGAAAAAATGTGCGGTTAGTAGATCCTGGGAACTACTATAATCCTAACCACTCATTCCTTTATCCAAGTGACAAAAATTTATGAGTACGAAAGAATTTTACTCATAAACGTATAGTAGCCGAACAATATATATATATATATATATATATATATATATATATATATATATATATATATATATATATATATATATATATATATATATATATATATATATATATATATATATATATATATATGATTTGATTACTATGCTATTGATAGTACGAAATTTTTGGTGCTATAAGGTTTTTCACCCTTGGATGAAAGGATGTGCAGTTAGAATTATAGTGCGCTCCTTGAATTTAGTGGGTGATTGAAAAAATAGCATAATCTAAAGGGTGAAAATGATCAAAATGATATATATATATATATATTGTAGTAACCATGATTTTTAAAACAAGATTTTAAGTTTAAATAATTTTCAGAATTAATTAAATTGCAAAAATAGGTAATTAATAGCGTAAATGTGGCCCAAAAATATCAACCTTTGATCGGAGTCTGATTTCGAAAGTCTGAGATCACCAGTGCGACCGTATCGTTGAAATATGAAAGATTAATATTCAAAAGTTTTTGATCCGACGGTCGGATCTTCCGCAAATCAGCGGCGAAAAATGGAGCCCACAGCTTAAGTGTGAATAGTGAAATGAATAGTAACCCCATTTTCCGATCCCCTCTCGATCGGTCGTCGGCCGATCCGCTATCTGAGATTCAAACATAGCAGTATGAATTGTTTCTAGCTAATTTCGACATTCTGAACGCAATGGCACTGACGGAATTCGCGTTTGGCGACCCGGGTGCATCGAAGTGCGTGCAATACAATTAAATACACTGTATTTCATGGTCCGAGAATTCATTGGAGCATCAAATCAAGAAAGCAAATATGCTACTTGAAAGGTTTCGTCAAGACGGACGTCGCGGCGAAGTCCGTTTTTCATTTCGACGACCCGTTCGTCTTGAAATGCGTGAAAAATATTTAAAAAATTAAGTATTTTTGCAAAAACTTAAATGTTTTATGGACCAAATTATTTGGGACTCATTGCATAGGGTCTTCGTAGCATAATGAAGCTACAGTAGGGACCTGAGAGCCTGTGTTGGACTGTAGAGGGATCAAATTGAAAATTTTACAAAAATATCCATGCATACATGCATGTGACCTTTGGGCTTCGTGGGAGGTTACACGAGGTGGTTCTTGGGATTTCTAACTCCAATGAGTTATTTCTCATAACCCCTGGGTGCGGGGATAGCTGAGGAGCCATCACCATTGAAGCCAACCCGAGAGAGAGAGAGAGGAGAGGGAAGGTTGGAGCAAAGTTGCTCCAAATTGCTCTCTAGGGTCCCTGAGGTGCTCTCCTGCGTCCTGTGACCAAGCCTGAGCTTGCTGTGAGGCTGCGCGACGCGAGGAGGAGAACCGGCCGCAACCCTTTTCTTCACCAACTCCGGCAAGGTAGGTTTCCCATTTCCTTTGATTTTTAGCACCCGAGACCCATGAAAGTAGTCTCTCTAGGTTCTAGGCATACCCCATACCAAATCCCAGCCTTCGGAAAGCCCCCAGTTGCCGGCGGGAGAAATATCACCGCCGGAACCCTAGGAAGCTCCGCCGCGGCCGTGTGTCGCAACCACTGGCTCAAACGCCGAACCAAAATGGTGGTATTGGTTGTGTATGCGCGTGGCAGATCGAAACCCTAATTTTTTGGGTTTTGAAGCTTCGGCCGAGCTTTTTGCTTCGGCGCCGGCGAGGCTCCTTGCCGCCGGGCACATGGCCAGGAAGCTTCCTGGGAGTAAGATGAAGGCATCCATGCATTTGCATGGCATCCATGTAGCCCGAAACCATGGGTGTCATGGATGACCCGAGAATGGGTTCAAGCCGCGGTGGCCGCCTTTCCGGCCATCAACGATAGGTAAGTTAAGGTCGGGAAGCTTTCTGGGACCGAGAGAAACGTAGCCATGCCCTTTCATAGGCTCCATGCTGTCAGGATAGAAATCCACCATTGTTGGTGGAAAGCTCGAAGCCGAGCTTTTCCGCCGCCGTGTCCTTGTCGCCGAGCATGGGTTCGGGTGCGTTCGTGTGGTTGTGAGGCACCTTGTGGTGCAAGTGGTTGAGGCCCAGAACGAATAGAAGAAGTATCACCATTTTCGAAGCTTAAGCTTCATCTTCTTCTTCTTTTTCCTCATGCCCGCGGTCAATCCGAGTGTGCAAAGATGGCCCAAACTTGATAAATAAGTTTCTGCAACCTTGAGGCAAAGTTCCCTCCATCTTAGAAGCTCCCAAGTGTAGGTTCTCGCATTGGGTAGCTTAAGCAGTTGAAGCTTGTGTGTTAGAAAAAGTGCCCACCACCCGTTTGATAAAATGCCCCAATAAACTCAAGAGCAGATTTAGACATCCTGCAAAATATGAAATTTTCTCCACACCTTTCCCTGAGCTTAATGCTCACTTCAGATCAAAAGTTGTCTGTGTGGATGTGTGTGTGGGGCATTGTAGTAAAGTAGAGAGCATGTGGGTTGGATCTCTTTGATCCAACAGCTTTTGGACTGCAAAATGGCAAGCTCCTGTGTCCTGGTACTGTCCAGAGATGAATGCTCCAATTTATTTAGAATTTACACCAGTAGGTTTAAAGATTTGGCATTATAGAGCTTTATGTTTGGTTGGTTGGCTTAGTGTCTGTTTAGGGCAATTTGCGAAGTCGCGACAGTGAGCTCCTGGCTATTTTGGGGTGACTGGACGCGATGCTCACCTTAGTTTTCAGTTTGGTTGAGCCGAAGAAATAAAATTTGCTATAAGCCTATGTTAGTATAGTAAACTATGGCCCGAAGTTTTTCTCGGGTTTCGTACTGCTGCAAATTGGTGAGCACGGTGTCCAGCAAGTCGAGGGCCACCTACTAGAGGTGACGGTTTGTAAAAATGATGTCTCGATAAAGAGAACGAGCAAAACGGCTCTCAAATTGCTATAAAAGTACATTTTTCAGAAACCCTAGTGGTCAAAATGCAATTATAGCCTCACGTGCTGTCTCGGGCAGTGTGTATATAATCTCGAAGCTTTTTGCTAGTGATCCATTGGCTCTCGTTGAGCGGAAATTGGTTATCGGTCCGTAAATCGGCAAAATTATTGGTTTAACGGCGCCCCGGTGGCAATCGCGCAATTCGGGCAATTGCGCCGGTTCCGCCTAGCTATCTGTTGAGTCCCAGTAGAATTTGGTTGAGCCAGCGGCAAAGAGTTAAAGCCTGTGTCCCCCGGAAATCCAAATGGAATTTTTGGGAGGGGCATTTTGGTAATTATGCCAACATTTGATCAAAGGGACGTGTTCAGTAAAATGTTAATTGACAAACATTAGTGTTTTAGTGTCCCGAGGCTGCACGTCAGGTTTCGTTAGTTTCGAAAATCTGAAGATGTTGTTCGGGCCAAAGTGGGCCGAACGGCGGATTTCCGGCGAGTCGCGTAAATCCAGAATTAGTGGTTAGAGAGTCAGTGGTTTGGGTGTGAATTCTTCCCTGATCAGGATCTTTGATTCAGGTTGGCACGGTTTGACTCTAGCCCTCGAGCATACCGTTGGTGTAATCAAGTCGTCTACAAACAACAGGTGGGTTTATCTTCGGTCCGGGCTTTATCATTTCGGCCCTCTGGGGTATCGTAATTGGTCGGACCCCTGTTCTTGTGATAGCCTAGATTTTCTTGTTGAGCCTGCTCTTTTTATTGATCAGCATCACTTTTATATTGCTATATTTGCTTGATTCATTGATCATTATCAGTTATCAGCCTATATGTTGCCATGCTTGATTGATCCTTAGCTTGCTAGCTTATATGTTGCCATGCTCGTTTGATCTTTAGCTTGCTATCAGATATTATGATCCTTATCCTGGACATTTGCCATGCCTGATTGGTCATTAGTTAGTTATCACACATTTACTTGCTTATCAGTATTTCCTGAGTATTCCTGATCTATGCCATGTGTGATTGGATAGTATATTATCCTGCATTTATTATTGAATGAGTTGAGATCAGTTGGTTTTATGCTATTGCATCCCTATTGGGATTTCCCGGCTTGTTGCCGATTACCCGGTCTGTGGACCATGAGCTTGAGCATTCGCATGATTGATCGCCCGCACTGCTGTATTTCACGAACATAAGCGGGGTCGCGCCCCGTGTGTATGTTCTTTACCGGTAAAGTGGTCTGGTATACGACCCGTGACTCCCAGGTTAGTGCCCAAGGGTGCCGGAGTGTTGACTCCCAGGTTAGTGCCCCAGGGTGCCGGAGTATGTCAGCTAGGTTGGTGCCAGGTTCGGCGAGTTTTCCCTGAGGCCTTATTGACCAATATGGTGGCTTTGATTGGGTACTTGCTTGTTCTTTCATTGATGCATAAATTGCCTAATCTGCTTTACATCATACTCTTATGATTGCCCAGTGCTTATTCAGTTTTTTTCATAATCTATATCAGCATGTTTTCATCATACACTTCAGATTGGTAGTGCTTGTTCTTGATTATCGCTACCATTGTATAATTGTCGAGTTTCGTTCTGTACCTTTATTTCAGAACCATGTTATATATATCTGCCTTATCTAGAGACTCTTACTATCCGCTAGTTACTGTATGCCAGCAGGTGCGATTTACTATTTCTCGGCTCATCGTGCCCACTGGGATACACTGTCGATGTATCTCACACCCCCTGGGTGACCATTTTTCAGGTCGGTCGGGTGCTGGGATGTCGAGACGTGTTAGTGAGGTTTCGTGATAGCAAACGACCCTTGGCAGCCGTTAACTTTTACTTTTCCGCATAATTATGTAAAGATGTTGTAATAATAATCTTTTCTAAATCTTTTATTGTTAGTGCGTAGTTTAGACTACTCTGGTATTTGCTGTAAGAGCTTAGCCGAGCATATATAGAAAAGGCTCAATTCCAATGGGGATTGGAAATTTTCTATATATGTGGCGATCTGTCGTGCCCTGACTTGGTTTTAAAACTCTGATTGAAAAAAAAAAAAAAAAAATAAAAAAAATAAAAAAGACATTGTTTTTCGAACTCGGGGCGTGACAGATTTTATGGTATCAGAGAAATAGGAAGACGATGCCTAGGTTTGGTTAGGAACGAACCCTAGGATGACTTGTGTTCACGAGAGAGCGCAGGGTATTGGCATAGTGGATTGGAGCTCAGGTGTGTTCACACACAGTTGAGTCTCATTGTTGTGGTTGTGAGTGGCGTTCGTACGCACTCTGGGCTTGGGGTTGTTGCTAGTGCAGGGTAAACCGTGGTCATAGTGTTGGCCGTGGGCTTGAAGTTCCAGTGGAGCCAGAGGGCTCGGATCAGTTATAGCGGTTGAAGGTCAGACCACCGCTTTTGCCGTAATCGTCTAGCAGATGGCTCAGCAGCAGATGACTGCTATTATTGCACCAGCCCCACCGCTTGCCTAGAAGCTTGAGAAAGTTGTTGATACTTCAGTTGTCCCCATGTCGTATAATTCAGTGGCTTATGAGCCCGATTGTAATCCTGTTTTGGAATGGATTCAAATTGGCTCCACCTTTTGCACAAATTTTGTGGACCGACGTAGACTCTCCTATGAGTTAGCCATGGTGGTATTTATGATCACGAAATGGTAATGACCCTTGATAGAGGTTATGTCATCGACATAGAGACTGTGTTGGGAGGTATGCGATATACCTTCTGATGGGAGTTGTGTCCTCAACTAGATGTTGGCGACAGATCTATGGTATTTCGCTTTTCTTTTGGTAAGCACGTTGGCTGCAGACAACGTACTGTCGAAAGAATTGAGGAAATACTCTGTCCTGTAATGGGGAAATATTAGATTGGGTCTAACTGTGTAGCTTTGGAGTTGTTGATATCTTGTGACTGATTGTCACTGTAGATATTGTGAACCTGTTAAAAACTTATTGGTAGTTTGGTTAAGTTAAAGTTTCGGGGATGAAACTTCTTATAAGTTGTGGGTGATGTAGTAACCATGATTTGTAAAACAAGATTTTAAGTTTAAATAATTTTTGAAATTAATTAAATTGCAAAAATGGGTAATTAATAGCGTAAATGTGGCCCAAAAATATCAACCTTTGATCGGAGTCTGATTTTGAAAATCTGAGATCACCAGTACGACCGTATCGTTGAAACATGAAAGATTAATATTCAAAAGTTTTTGATCCGACGGTCGGATCTTCCGCAAATCAGCGGCGAAAAACGGGGCCCACAGCTTAAGTGTGAATAGTGAAATGAATAGTAACCCTATTTTCCGGTCCCTCTCGATCGGTCGTAGGCCGATCCGCTATCTGAGATTCAAACATAGCAGTATGAGTAGTTGTTTCTAGCTAATTTCGACATTCTGAACGCAATGGCACTGACGGAATTCGCGTTTGGCGATCCGGGTGCATCGAAGTGCGTGCAATACAATTAAATGCACTGTATTTCATGGTGCGAGAATTCATTCGAGCATCAAATCAAGAAAGCAAATATGCTACTTGAAAGGTTTCGTCGAGCCGAACGTCGTGGCGAAGTCTGTTTTTCATTTCGACGACCCGTTCGTCTCGAAATGCGTGAAAAATGTCGAAAAACTAAGTATTTTTGTAAAAACATAAATGTTTTATGGACCAAATTATTTGGGACTCATTGCATAGGGTCTTCGTAGCATAATGAAGCTACATTAGGGACCTGAGAGCCTGTGTTGGACTGTAGAGGGATCAAATTGAAAATATTGCAAAAATATCTATGCATACATGCATGTGACCTTTGGGCTTTGTGGGAGGTTACACGAGGTGGTTCTTGGGATTCCTAACTCCAATGAGTTATTCCTCATAACCCCTGGGTGCGGGGATAGCTGAGGAGCCATCACCATTGAAGCCAACCCGAGAGAGAGAGAGGAGAGGGAAGGTTGGAGCAAAGTTGCTCCAAATTGCTCTCTGGGGTCCCTGAGGTGCTCTCCTGCGTCCTGTGACCAAGCCTGAGCTTGCTGTGAGGCTGCGCGACGCGAGGAGGAGAACCGGCCGCAACCCTTCTCTTCACCAACTCCGGCAAGGTAGGTTTCCCATTTCCTTTGGTTTTTAGCACCCGAGACCCATGGAAGTAGTCTCTGTAGGTTCTAGGCATACCCCATACCAAATCCCAGCCTTCGGAAAGCCCCCAGTTGCCGGCGGGAGAAATATCACCGCCGGAACCCAAGGAAGCTCCGCCGCGGCCGTGTGTCGCAACCACTGGCTCAAACGCCAAACCAAAATGGTGGTATTGGACTGTAGGACATGGTGATCATCTCCCCAAATTTTGGTAGAGTTTGGTTGTGTATGCGTGTCGCAGATCGAAACCCTAATTTTTCGGGTTTTGAAGCTTCGGCCGAGCTTTTTGTTCCGGCGCCGGCGAGGCTCCTTGCCGCCAGGCACATGGCCAGGAAGCTTCCTGGGAGTAAGATGAAGGCATCCATGCATTTGCATGGCATCCATGCAGCCCGAAACCATGGGTGTCATGGATGACCCGAGAATGGGTTCAAGCCGCGGTGGCTGCCTTTCCGGCCGTCGCCGACAGGTAAGTTAGGGTCGGGAAGCTTTCTGGGACCGAGAGAAACTTTGCCATGCCCTCTCATGGGCTCCATGCTGTCAGGATAGAAATCCACCATTGTTGGTGGAAAGCTCGAAGCCGAGCTTTGCCGCCGTCGTGTCCTTGTCGCCGGGCATGGGTTCGAGTGCGTTCGTGGGGTTGTTAGGCACCTTGTGGTGCAAGTGGTTGAGGCCCAGAACGAATAGAAGAAGGATCACCATTTTCGAAGCTTAAGCTTCATCTTCTTCTTCTCTTTCCTCATGCCCGCGGTCAACCCGAGTGTGCAAAGATGGCCCAAACTTGATAAATAAGTTTCTGCAACCTTGAGGCAAAGTTCCCTCCATCTTAGAAGCTCCCAAGTGTAGGTTTTCGCATTGGGTAGCTTAAGTAGTTGAAGCTTGTGTGTTAGAAAAAGTGCCCACCACCTGTTTGATAAAATGCCCCAATACACTCAAGAGCAGATTTAGACATCCTGCAAAATATGAAATTTTCTTCCCACCTTTCCCTGAGATTAATGCTCACTTCAGATCAAAATTTGTCTGTGTGGATGTGTGTGTGGGGTATTGTTGTAAAGTAGAGAGCATGTGGGTTTGATCTCTTTGATCCAGCAGCTTTTGGACTGCAAAATGGCAGGCTCCTGTGTCCTGGTTGTTAGATTTTGCGCAAAAATAAACGCAGCGAAAAAAGAAATCAAATAAACAAATATGAAAACTTGAGATCTGATCTCAAAACCACGCAAAATAGGATCCCTCATGTATTTAAGATTAAAAGGAAGAGGAAGATCTAATCTTCACCTTTGCGCGGGGGAGATCTACACTGCAATTTGATGATCGTGGAATTTGGTTCTCTTGAAGCCGCACACGCGTCCGGCCTCTACGGGTATCCACACGAGGTTGTCGACTTAATCGAAATTCTCACCGGGGTGCTAGCTTCCTTGCAGAGAACGTCTTTCTTTTAATGTGGATATTTAGAAAAGAGGAAGACGAGGAAAGATGACGATTAGGGTTTTCTTTTTCTTTTCTTTCTCTTAAAGAAAACTCGTACGTATAAAGTGGGATATAATCCCTTTTTATAATTATTAAGATAAACATTAAGATAAACATTAAAATTAGATTTAAGTTTATCTTATCCCTAATCAGTCCTATCGATTAAATCCTAATTTAATTCGACTTGAACAATTCTAATTTGATCAAATCAAATTATTAATGCAATATTTCCACTTAAGTCCTCTCACAACTTACTAACTATTAGTAAGCCCTCTCTTGCAACATTTGCACTTTAATATCCTTAATTTGTAATAATTATAAATTAGTCCAATTATCAACATATTGATAATTAAGTCCTCAGGCGATTCAAAAATCGCGATCCAACTATCCGATCAATCATAACCTCTTATGTGTGTGACCCCATAGGTTCTATTCTATCTGGTAATGAGATATATTGTGATTACCATCAACAATATCACTGAAACTCTTTTCAGTGGGTTAGAACTATTCAAACTCAGCCCAATAAGAATTATCGATCATCCAAATAATTCTCGTGAGTCTCACAATCCACCAGTGACGCCTAGCAGCATGTAGTGGCATTCCAGTAGAATGGAATACTGAACCTCTATGTGCAGTTAACGTGTGATACAATCCTTCTATCCGGAGTCCCAACTAGACGAAGGTCATGGAATTGCTCGTCAAACCCTACCGTCTGTCATATGTCAAATTTATTCGACACGAGTTTCTAATATCGGAAACCCTTTCCGTTATTTACTATGCCTTGGCCAAGGTCTTCTAAACTCGGTCTCATAAATCAAATAGGACTAACTCCCTTCTCTACTAAGGGCGATAGATTCCATATAGGTGTACACCCTATTCCTACAACGAACCTATTGTAGCCAACATGCACCTACTGCAAGGACCCAAATGGCTAGGGACCAAGTGTATGTACAGTCAAACTACAGTAACCCCATTGTGAATAGCCGAGACACCGCAGGTCAAAGGACCAGTCACACTACTGCAACATCGAGTAAGTCACTGACGAGTGAGTAGACATCCAAGTGACTTCTTGTGATGATCACGCTCGGTACCCTTGTTCTCCAACAACCACCTGCACATTCGCTCCAGTGTCCCCACATTGTTGACTCGATACTCGTCTACCCTAAAAGGGAAGCGACTGTGCACCAATCTCACCGGATCAATCACTGTCCCCATGATGATCCATCGATCGGGAGCATTTAGGAATTAATCACTAATGATACATGTCTCAAATTCTCAACTCTTGAGAATACGTATCATCATCTTATTAACTCCTTGGACAATTCATGGATACATACACAACACGAATGGAAATAAAAACCCAATAACATTCATAATGTAAAATGTCAAATACAAATTTATATCCTAGAAAGAATATATGTGTCGGCTAAGTTGGCTTCTAGGGCATACATCTAACAATCTTCCACTTGCACTAAAGCCAATTAGCCATATACCTAAGCCCCATCTTCTCAAGGTGGACTTCAGTCTTCTGCTGGCTCAGCTGCTTAGTCAGTGGGTCTGCCACGTTATCCGTGGAGTCTACTTTCTGCACCTCGATAAATTTCTTCTCGAGATATTCGCGTATAATATGAAACCGTCGCTCTATATGCTTGGACCTTTGATGAGACCTTGGCTCCTTAGCTAGGGCTATGGCGCCATTGTTGTCGCAGTAAAGTGGAATGGCATCTGATGGCATCACACCTAGTTCCGCAACAAATTTCTTGAACCAAAAGGCTTCCTTTGCAGCCTCAGATGTAGCGATATACTCTGCTTCTATAGTAGAGTCAGCGATGATTGGTTGTTTGGAACTCTTCCAACACACCGAACCACCATTGCGCAAGAACACGTATCCTGACGTATACTTTCTATCGTCAACATCAGACATGAAGTCTGAATCAGTGTATACTTGTACTTTCAGTTCTCCTCCTCTAAAGACCAAAAACATATCTTTAGTCCTTCTTAAGAACTTGAGTATATTTTTTACAGTTGTCCAGTGCTCCTCACCTGGATTGGACTAATATCTGCTTGTGACACTCACAGCAAGTGCAATATTAGGCACTTGCTGTGAAATACTATTTTTATTGAGTTAGAAAAGTAAAGGATGATCTGGAAATGAATTGGGCCCAAATCGGGATTAAAATAAGAGATCTAGAGTCTTATATGAGAACGTGGGCCCTGATTTTCAGCAGAAAATTCACAGTGTCGGAAAATCTCGAGAAAATTTTGGGAGCTCTGTAAGTATGTTTTAAGGCCACAGAAAAAGTTTCGCGTTGATCGGATGCCCGGATAGTCATAACAGGGCCCGTCAGCAATTTGTGATTACAGTGAGACTTTTGGCGACCCAGAAAGGGTCCAAATTGAAAATTTAAAGTGCCATGAGGTAAATCAAGTTAAACCGTGGCTGCCTGTCAAATTTAAGCGAAAACGGGCGAGAAACAGGCGAAAATGGACGAAAACGGGCGAAACTGGGCTTGGGCCCAAGTTTCAGGCGCCCGAAAGTTGGTTCCGGGCGCCCGGAAAGTACTGTAGCAAATCGGATTTTTGTGCTGCAGCGAACCGGGCTGCACTGTAGCGAACCCGGTTCACTGTAGCAGCCCGGTCCAGACTGAGGAGCGCCCGAAAGTTACTGTAGCGCGCCCGGATCCCGAGGCAGTGGCACGCATCCCGAGGCAATGGCACGCATCCCGAGGCACGACAAGTGCGCGCGGCGCGCTGGGGCGCGCGGCTCGAGGCGCGCGGGGTAGGTGGGGCACGCCACATGGCGTCTCCCCATTGGTCGCGGCGACCGAGGGCGCAATTGTGCGCGGGGAACGCGCGCGGGCACCGCGCGGCGTCAGCGGGGAGGCCATGTGTCGGCCTCCCATTGGTTGGTCAGCGCAACGCGACGCGCGACGCGACGCGTCGCTACGGCCGTGCGTGGGAGCGGTCCACGTGGCGGCCTCTGATTGGCCGCCGCTGTTCCGTGGTCGCGGTGCACGGGTCCAGGGACAAGTGTCGCTTCACGATTGGCCGAGCAATGGTGGCGTGGCGCCTAGCTGGCACGGCGTGGACACGTGGACCTCGGAGGGCCGGTTACTGTAGCAGCCCGAATCCATTTCGTGCGCCCGAAAGGTGCGCCCGAATCTAGGATTTCGGCCTATATGGGCCCGAATGGCCCCATTTCTCCCTCTTTTTCCCTTTTTGCTTCGAACCGAGCGTACCAGGGGAGGGAGGAGGTGATTTCGCCGAGGATTTCGAGGGCGCGCGAGCGCGCCGTGGACCCCGTGGACCGCGTAAGGTGTTCCAAGCAGCCGAATGGACGCGTTGGACGGCGCGACGTTGTTGAGATAGGTCTCGTATGTCATTTTGCGGTACCTTTGGCACAGTTTTGTGGTTTCCTTTTGGATTTTGGATTTGACCCCATGCCATTGTGCGTGATAGGGACCGAGTTTTACTGTGCCGTTTTGCTGCGCGGAGTGTCACCGGGCGCTTTGGCGCGCCTCGTTTTGCGTGCAAGCTCGTGGGAGACATGCACCGTTCTGCGTGCGGACTTGACGAACGTGTGCTGTTTTGCGCGCAAACTCGAAAAACGTGCACCATTTTGCGTGCAACGTTGAGAAAGGAACGTGCACCGTTTTGCGTGCAACTCCGAGGTACGTGCTCCGTTTTGCATGCAGATAGAATTTATGTGCATCATTTTACGTGCAATTTTTAATATTGCACACCGTTTTACGTGCATGACTAGAAGAATGTGCACTATTTTGCGTGCAACCCTACAAAAAAATGTGCACCGTTTTGTGTGCAGATTTGAGGTACCTGCACCGTTTCGCATACAGGTTGAGTTATCGCGCACCGTTTTGCGTGCCGTCCCTAATATTATGCATCATTTTTCGTGTAGGGTTAGAAAAACGTGCACCGTTTTGCGTGCAATCTTAAAAAAAAGTGTGCACCGTTTTGCGTGCAAACTCGAGGTACGTGCACCATTTTGCGTGCTGACTGAAATGACGCGCATCGTTTTACGTGTGGATTTTAATAACGTGCACCGTTTTGCGTGCAGGTTTGGAGGACGTGCACCGTTTTGCGTCGGTGTCACGCCCCGGGTGTAAACTAGAACCCGGGCTCAACCACAGATCCGCCGTGCACACGGTATTTCCCGTGTACACGAAGCGCTGATAACCTGCTCAGATATAAGAAACACAATAAAGGAGCATACAACAGAGCTAAACTAAAACTAATACATCTCAGACAAATGCTGAAAAATAAAAGTACAATAAAACTCTTAAATAAGTACATGTGTCTCTCCCAGCTCACGAAATAAATGCAACCAGCTGGCTGAAGCCAGACCCAAAAATAAAGGAAAATACAACTGTCTGAGTGTACAGGGGATACATCAAAACTACTAAGCTCGAGATCGGGGAAGTAGCTATCTAATCAGCGATCCTCTTACCTCGATCCTGGGTAGAGGGTCCCGCAACTCCCGCAGAGGACTCTGCAAAACAAAGAGGGAAAAGAAAAGAGAAAACAGTGGGGGGTGAGAACTACTATAAAAACAGTAGCCTCCCCTAGTGGGTAGACCTCAAACTCAGACATGCCCACTAGGACTATCAGAGGCGAAAAAAAACAAAGGTGGTAAGCTACAAGTAACACTACTGATGAAGAGCTACCACTAATATGCCTCTAAGATGCCTAGCTAAAAGAATAGCTAAAAGTATGCACCAGAATGTCAAAGACTACCAGACCAACCCAATCGAAACACCAGTAACACTGGTACTGCCTGCTCTGCTGTCAACTCAAGAACCCAATATCTGATCGGCACACGGCACGATCCCAAAGTATCCAATCGACCGGCACACGGCTCGGCCCTAAGCCTACTCCGGAGTGGCACTCGAGGGGAGCGACCCACACGAGTAAAGTATGTAACCAAAAGTATCTGATGTAGCAGGACTGGATCAAGACTCTAAATAAGTGGGTAAGACCGTCCACTAAAGAAGCCCGATCCCTCACCTCCAATCTAATGCAATAATAATAATAAGCCGGTCAACCGCCCACAGTCCGCGGTTGCCGCGACACCCAACCATCGATCCTCGACTGTCCCAAACTCTGAACATCTGACTACACAATCCCCTAAAACTAGACAACAGGAGAGCGAATAAAAAGCATGGTTTCTCCTAAGTCAATTCCAGCATATTTGTCTAGCAGAAAAAGATTGCCTAGCTAGATGACTATTCAAGCATGCAAAGTCCTTTACTTGATAAAACTGTTTTAATTACTCTAACTTTTACAAAATTAAGAGCATAGAACCTCCAATGTACATGTGGCATGATATGTGATACATGATACAATTTAGATACATAATCTACTAACAAGTAATCCTTTTAACAATATGAATTCTAACCACATGCCCAAACCTTCCCTTAACATACGACATGATATGGTTTTAACATTGTTTCCAAGTGATTAAACTACATATCTAAAACATGGAAACATAACTTACTAACTTGTAGTTTTCTAACAATGCGAATATTAACAAAGAAACCATGATCTCATACAAGCATGCTAGGTCCATTTCACAGTTTTATTAGCACATGATCAAGAGCATTCTAATAGGCCTAGTGACAATCACAAGTAGGAGGTTCACAACATCACCCACCTCGAGCGCTACTCCCAGACCCAAAAGCGAATCCCACGCTCAGTCCAAAAATTAGTCACCACAACTCTGTACAAAATACCCCAAAGGAACACACATAAGTTAAACATTCACAGTTACAAAAATCTGTCCACTAATAACACAGTCCAGAATTTCTTAATTTTCACCTGCGAAAAATGCCCAGAAAATTCCAAGAAAAATACTATCGCGATCCTCGCAACGAACCCGTCGAAACGAGTACCTGCACGCCCAAAACGGAGTTTCCAACGCTGAGATAAAAATCCGGCAAGGGAAACACCCCAATCCAAACTGTACAAAATTTCTGTATCAAAGAACTACAGAAAAAGGAGATTTTCACCTTCGTGAAAAATCCAAGAAAATCTGAGAAAAATCCAGGAGATTCCTTACGAAATGTAGATGAAATTTGCCTGTTGAATCGCCTCGATCCGTTGCCTGTGCACAAAGATACAGCTAGAACACTGCAGTGCTGTCGAAAAATTCGCGAAGAAAAATGGGTCAAATGGGAGATCAGAAAACTCTAAGATCAGCATGGAAATCGAGGAAGCTCAAAACACAGAAGTTGAAGTCCTACCTGTCGAGAGTCCGATGGCGCAAGAATCGTCGAAAAAAGAGGTCGGGGTGAGTCGAGAGAGCCCAAACACTGAGAAGGGACGAAGCGGGTTGCCGGAGAACGAGCGTCGCGCCGCGCCGTAAAAATGGGAACCTCGGGATGCGTGCCTCCAAAAATCCTCAAAGTCCTCCAATGGATAGTGCACTGTGTGGGGGAAATTTCCTCTGAAGACTCCACAGTGAAAAGGGGTGTAAAAAGCCCAAAGAAAACACAAAGAAGCCTATTTATAGGCTCAGCCCATGCTGTTAGTGGGCAGAATTCGGGCGCAACTTTCGGGCGCCCGAATCCGGAAAACGGTCGGACGCTTCCCCCGTCCGACGCGCCCGAATCGCTCCCATGCTGACACGTGTCCCGCACAGCAAACAGCTGTGCGGGATGCATCAGAGACAGCCGCGTGGCCCGCCTGAGCGGCAGACGCGTGTCCCGCATAGCAAACAGCTGTGCGGGCGCGTCCGACGCCGACGCGTGGCGCCGACCGGGCAGGCGGGTAGGTGGCGCCCGCGAATAGCCGGGCGCCATGCGTCCCCCGTCCTGTCGCGGTCACACGTGTGGGCAGGCGCCGCACTGTGCGCCTGCCATGCACGCGCCCCGAGGCGCTCGCCCGTGCCCCCGTGCGCCGCGCCTCGTGAGCCCGCCACTAGCCTGCCGCCACGTGTCCCTGCGCCGGGTCCATGCACCCGCGCGGGGAACTCCGTTGACCGTGCACCCCAGCGCCCGCCAACCAGGGATCGAAACGTGGTTCCCGCTCAAATCCCTGCACCGGCCCTCAAACCGTGCACCCGCCGGTCAAAATCCCGTAGATCGCGCACCGAAGGCCA